>VSTD030003035.1:0-11252 GCA_008808055.3 Sporobolus alterniflorus | reverse complement strand
TCTAGTGTATGTGGCTGGTGTTGTATTTGGTTTGTAAACTCTTCTTCTATTAATGAAATGATGCGCAGCTCTCCTGCGTATTCGAGAAAAAAACTATTAACAACTAAAAAATATAAAAGTATACTACTCTTCATCTGGAAAAGTATGTAGCTCCCTAGTTCCCTCCCACCCACTCGTACAGGGAATGGTGAAGGTGAGTTGGTGGGGTGAGAAGGATTACCTTGCAAAACACCTCCAGGTGCTCCTTTGTTTCCAGATCCAGCTAATACCTGATCATGCATGCCTGTATCGTTTAGATCTGCTCCCCCATGATTGGCAACAGCTGCAGCTTCCTGGACACCCATTGTTCCATCCTCACCCCCACCAGAAGATTCAGGATTGCCAGCACACACAACTTCCATATCACAAGTGGTAATTTTATTAGATTCAGCTGTCACAAGGGTAGTAGCAGGAAGATCAGCAGAATGGTCCTTGTCAGAGGCATCACAAGAAGCTTGGATGCCTTCTAAGATAGTCTCAGTAGCATGGTCCCTGTCACTCTCAATCTCTGCACTTCGACAAGTGGGCATGTCCACATCAGTGCCACTGCCGATGTTCTCACACAATGGGCCCCGTTCCCCACTAGATGAAAATACAGTGCCATCACTAGCTGTATGATGCACTTCATGCATGGGATGGCCTTGATCATCTGTAAAAAGGTTGGATAAAGTACAAAACAATAAATGTTTGATGGGAATGTTAACTCCATCAGAGTTTCACAAACCTGTTGTAGATGCTGGTTCTGAAACTGATGCAATATTTATCTGCTCTGCTTCTGCCTCAATACCTGAAAAGCCAGAATTACATGAGAACCTAGTCCAATACACATAGTATCAATACAACAGAACAAAAATATTTGTTCATCGTGTATGCACGCGCACGCGTGAAAGAGGAAGTGGGTGCCAGCAGGTTACCATGCACATCAGTCACAACCGATACCGTAGCCTGTGTACTTATTTGGTACAGATCACATGCTCCGCTGGTTCCCTGATGATCAACAATGGCAGTATCCTGATCGCCCACTGTGTCGGTCTCCACAGCTAAAACCTCATTTGTTTGTTGCTCTGAACCATTAATTTCAGTACCTGAAAACAAAAAAGAGCAAAGACATACATAAGAATAATTGCACCCATATAAACAATATAACATATAACAATTGGGAAAACCAGAAAAGTATTCCACTCAGGTGTATATGAACAGGGAGAAATGAAGGTGGATGCAAGAGTAAGTTGGTGGAGTGAAAGGAATTACATTGCAAAATAATTGCCGGTGCTCCATCATCACCCTCATGATCATCCATATGCATGCTTTCGGGATCTGCAGCAGAAGCAGCTTCCTGGACACCTGTAACACTCTCGTCACCACCACCAGAAGCTAATGCCAAATCAACGATTGCTCCCTCATGATCTGCAACAGCTGCAGCTTCCTGGACACCAATTGTTCCACTGTCACCATCACCAAAAGATTCAGAATTGCCAGCGCACACTTCTGTATCACAAGTGGTAATTTTATTAAATTCAGCTGTCAAAAGGGTAGCATGGTCCTTATCACCCTCAATCTCTGCACTTTGACAAGGGGGCATGTCCACATCAGTGACATTATCTCTCTCATGATCAACAATGGAAGTATCTTGTACGCGCACTGTGTCACTCCCCACAGCTAAAACCTCCTTTCTTTGTTGCTCTGAACTACTAACTTCCACCCCTGGAAACAAAAAGCACAAAGAGAGGCAAAAGAAATGCAGCCATTGTTACTAATGACTACTGAAAATAAAAGGAGCAAATAACATCCTTATCATTTTGAACAAGAACTGCACCGTGTGTGTGCATCTGTGCACGTGCATTTGAGAAATTACCTTGGGTGATTTCTTTATCACCTGTAGGAGCTGGTACAATGGCTGAAACCATTTCAGTTAGCTGTTCCGCATCATGTGAGTCATGACTTCCAGGTGATCTGTTTTCTGTACATTCAAGTAATACAGGAACATGCGCACTTATATTTAGTGTATCAGACTGAACAGCAGATGCTGAACTCAGATCTGATGACTCTACGGCCATAGACACCTCACCAGACATGTGGCTCTCAGGATCCTTGCAGACTTCAACACCAGCAATAGTTTCATTAGTTTCAGTGGCAGGTGTTTTTTCATGTGCCGTTAACTCCATGATAGCTTCTGATGATGGACCGCAGTCTGCAGCTGTATAGTTCACAACCTCTTTTTCTGTTGTCTCATGTTCCACTTCAGCCGCGTGGCTCTCAAGATCCATGCAGACTTCAACACCAGCAATAGTTTCATTAGCTTCGGCAGCAGGTGTTTCTTCATGTGCCTCTAATTTCATGATAGCTTCAAACGAAGGACTGCTGGCTGCAGCTGTGCAGCACCCATCCTCTTTTGCTGTTGCCTCATGTTCCACTTGCATAACAGAAGTTTCATTTTTTATTGGCTCAGGAGCAACAACATGCTCAGATGAGGCAGTGCTGTCATCATGCTTTTGTCCAGAACAATTATTCTCCAGCCCTGCTGCCAGAACAGATTCATTTTGCTTAGGATCACAAATCTCAATCGGCTCTGTTCGTGCCTTAGCAAGTTCAGATACCGCTCTCTCAGCAGAACCATACATTTCTTCAGTCACTTCTCTAGCAACAGCAGCATCACCACAGGGTTCTGTGTTGCAGTCCTGCTTCAAGACTACTGAGTCAATAGTCTCCTCTTTGTTTGGAACAAAAGCTTCTTGAATTTGCTCCACAGCAAGTGCTTCTGTATGGCTAGCAACAGTAAGCTCTCCACCATCAGATGCTTCCTCAGTCTGTTGGATGCCCGCTGTTTCAATCGCAGTATCAGAAGAGCCTAACCTGCCAGAAAAAATGATGTCCACATCACCAGTGGCCTTATCAGATTCAATTGTCGTCTGGGTAGTTGCTGGAGGACCATCTTCAAATTGCGGGGCACAGTTTTGCTGGTTCAAATCTGAATCCTTTAGAAGAGGTGAGATTGTCGCATTCATTGGTTGTCGTGTAGTGTCAATAGGATCAAAGGTTTCCTTGGTTGTATTATTAGTATCATTCACATCGCCGTGGATTGAATCAGACATATCACCAGAAGTACATCCACTGCACAAACAACTGTCATCCTCTTTAGTAAAGCCAGGATTGTCTTTATCAACACTAAGGGCTTTGCTGTATGGTAATGATGCATCAGACTGCTTTGTAGTTTCATCAGCACACACTGCTTCTGACTGGCAAGCAGCACTACTATCAACTTTAGCCTGCCATGTGTCCATAGCCGCACTAGAGAGAGGTATATCATTATCAGAAGTCTTATGATGTGCCTCATGCATCATGGGTAGATTATTATCTGAAGGTGCCAGTTCAGCAGCTGCAACCATCTTTGTTGGTTGTTCCAAACTACTGATCTCAATGACTAAAAAAAGAAAGAAAGATATGCATTATATTGCCAATTGTTACAATCAGCCATTGAAAAAGAACACACTACTGTTCACATGCGAATGAAAAAAACATTTGAACAAAGAACTGTGATGCATAAGTCAGTGTGGGTGTGCAGGTGTGTGGGTGCGCACTCGTGAGAAAGGGGGTACCTTGCACAATTTCATCATTTGCAATTGCTGGTTCTACAGCTGAAATCATCTTTGGTTCTTCTGAAATATTAACTTCAGTACCTGAAAACAAAAGGAGCAAAGACATATTAGAGACACCATCTATTGTTACTACTGGCAACTGAAAAATATAAAGGGCATACTACTCTTCTCATCTGGACCAAGGACGTGTTCATCATTTGTATGTGCTGGTTCTGCAGCTGAAACCATATTGGTTAGTTTCCCTGTAGTAGTGTCATTGATACCTGGAAAAAAATAATAACCAAGCAAACAATGTCAGCTATTGCCACTATTGGCCATTAACAAAATTCTCATCTCGGCAAACAACTGTAGGGTGTGAAAAGAAACAGTACCTGACACTTCATCTCCAAGAAGTTTTCTTTCTTCTGATTCAGCCATGACAGGAGTGTGAGTTATCATTGTGGCAGATCTTTCTTCAGTATATGCTGCATCTGACTCACGACTCCCCACCGGGATTGAAATATCACCAGAATAATGATTCCCAGGAGCCTCCTGAGCTTCACAAGCTGAAGTGGTAGTAAGCTCAGGTCTTAAAGAGACAACACCCTGTTGCTCAGTTGATGAAACACATACTGTTGTGGCTGGACTTGTTGATACCTCTATCTTTTTCATATCATCCGTCTCCTTTGATCCAGCAAGTCGAGCACGTCGTTCACACGCAACTGTTCTAGAACTGCTCCTAAAGGGTTCCCGAGCTGATCCTTTTCTCCTCCTACCTGGTGCCTTCTTTGAAGCAGCGCTATCAACTTCCGAAGGAAGTACAGTTGTATCCTTATCTGAATTCTGAAGCAAAGAAGCAGATGGTTCTATCTGTGCACTTGCTTGTTTATGATCACTTGCAGGATTTGCAGCAACCATCTCAAAATTACTAGCGGGGGCTCCAGAACTCACCACTGTATGGTACTTCCCTGCATTGTTCTGTGCTTGATCCTGGGAAGCAACAGGTGTTTCAAAATGCAAATCCACTGGTTTACCTTGGACAGCAGGATTGACAGATTCTCTGGCAGTTATTTCAGATCGTACAGCTTGAGTATCACTGAAACCACTGGGAAGTGTAGCTTCACTAATAGGTACAGCTATAGGTGTGCTTGGCTGAGAATCATGTCCAGACTTCTCATATAGCGGAGAGTTAATGTTTGTCAATTCATTAGAAGCAGAGTTAATGTTTGTCAATTCATTAGAAGCATCTTGAATTAAAATGCCATCCTGCTCCTTCACTATTCTTGGCTTCTCACTTGGGGCCACGTCAGAACCAGCTTCACCAGAGGCAACATTTGTAATGTGGTCAGATTTTTTCATAGCTGATCGTTGCCTAGTGCTCACTCCGCTATCCTCATTCCCAGATGTCTTCTTTCTGTGGCGACGTGCAGCAGGTTGCTTCTCGCTAGGCTTATTGACTACAGCAATATGTGATGTTTGCAATGAACTTTCTGATACCATAGGCATAGCAGGAGCTGATGTCACTCGAGCCAATCTGACATTTTCATTAAGAGGATTCGGAGCCAGAGTTCCAGCACGTATCTCTTTTGCCACGTGTGTAGCAACCATCGCACGTTTATCTCCTTCGTGAACAGAGGAAGAGATATCTTTACCTATATCTGACAACGACTTATCCACTTTAACTGTGATCAAATCTTTCAGTCCTGCAACATCGCTCGCCTGTGATGAAGGCATATTCCCATGAGGATGTGAAGAAAGACTAGGGTGCGCTCCTCCACTCCCAACTGCACCTGAGGGATCGAGACTACAATCATCTACAGTAGATGTTAGAGATTTAGATTTTCAGCCTCGCCTGCGAGGTGTTTCTCCTGCTTGGGCTTTTCTGCCTCTAGCAGATAGATTCGGTGCTCCTGAAGCTGCTAGTTCATGAGAATTCTGTACTGGTGTACCAACTTCTTTTGCGGCAGACCCTTCCGAAAGAGCAACTGAGCTGGAAGGCTTAACTTCAGAACCAATCTCTGCTTTGTTGATATCAACTGGTAAGATAGAATGTACAACATCTGCGGAAGAAGAATGAGTGGGAGTAGCTGTTGCACCAGGATTGATTGAACTTGCCAGCATAGCAGAAGTATCATCAGGTGCGGTTCCTGTATCTTGTTTAGCTCCATCTGTTGGAGCACTAGGTGATAATAAAACATCTGACCTTCTAGGTCTACCCCTCCGCCGTTTAGCTGGTGGGGAGTCCCCAACAGCAGGGTATGCCTCTTTCATAGTTTGTTCAGGTTCTTTTGAAATTTCAACAGGTACTTCAGGCTTAATGCCCTTAGAAATGTCTAAATCCTTCAACATACCAATACGTTGGAGTGAATGGGAAGACTCCGCCTGACAAAGTTTTTCAAACTCTTCTTCTGTCCATTGGTCCTCATAAGAGCGAACCTACAAGCATATCCATGAATTACATAGAAATCTAACAGACCCCAGTCAAGAGATAATAAAACACAATGTGTAACTGACCTCACGAGCTCGTTTACCCCTCCCATAATGCTGCGTATCCAGGCCTCCAAGTTCACCTTTCCTCCTTACATTCGACTTTACGCTTTTGACATTTGATTGCTCGTAGAGCTTCATAGCATGGCAGAAGGTCTTGAGGTCATCATCAGTGAGAAGACGTGAAGGCAGTACAGCAGGGTCCAGTCCACTGGTTGAACCGTCCTGAACGACCTTTTGCCAAGCAGCCTGTAATGCCAAAAAAATAGCAATAATAATATGTACAAATTTTAGCGGAACAAAACCTGTTGAGATTCAGCATACCAATTCATCTTCTCGTCTTTGCTTATCAATCGATTCGAATACATCAATCTCAGCTTCGCTGCAGAAAGAAATGCAATGTTTAGTTAAATGGAAGAAAAGGTCATTCCAAGCATCATCATCCAATAGCAATGATACCAAATCTGGTCTTACCTACGAGCAAGAAGATCATTCAGAGCATCATCTTCCAATACTGGAGCTGCTTCTTCCTTCTTACACTCGCGCAGTAGTGATTCAAGATATTCCCGCCGATCTTCAGCACTGCGGTTGGATACCATAGTAAGCATTAAAAGAGAGGGAGGAGTCAAAAAGGGTGAATTATTTAGCCAAGTAGAATGATTTACCTTGTGTTATTGTCAAAAAACCCAGCAGTGATACTCTGATTAGCAACACCTAATTTGTGTTCTGCTGAAGCCCGGACTTGCTCTTCTACAGTTCGGACCTTATATTCAGCCAAATGAATTAAAATCAAGAACAAATAATAGTTTGGGGATTTTAAAGCTTGAAATAAAAGATGATATTGATTCGGGTTAGACCAATCAGCATCTCTTATAATAGCAGGTTCATCAGAAAATGGCTCACGTGTTCTGAAGAAACACGCAAACAAATAAGTCTCCCAATCGAGTTTTCTATATAATATGTGTTAATGCATTATGCCCATGGGCCATGTGTATTGATGATCCCAATGGATGCGTAGGGTTGTGTATATAAGCTATGCCTGTAAATCTCTAATGGTGCACCCTAGCTACCGCCCTCCCCTCCTCTCCGTCGGTTCCGACGTCCTCACATCGCGCGAGCCTCGCGGGAGTCATGGCAACATGTCCTAGATCCCAGCTCTCTTGGACCATGTACTGTAGCAGCCTCCACGCTCACCATCACACCCCTCCTCTCAGCCATCGTGCCACACTCCGGAGACGCTCTCCACTCACAGGAATCACTTCTCTCCTTCTCCTGAATCCCGATCCAAGCCGCCATCCATCTGTGTCCTCTCTGACGATGTCCCGAATTTGCGGTCCCTATCAGCATCCATCCTCCTCCCATGCTGCTCTCCCTAGAATCTATGAGTTGCCTCAGGCCCAATTCTAGTAGGCTCTCTCGGTTCCTCCTCTTGCCTCCTCACACTGCTTCTGCTCCACCTATAGACACCCATGTCATCGCAACTGCTAACCTCCTCCTGGTTCCTCCACTTGCTCTCCTCCCTGTGTCATTCCCCTCTAACTCTAACCATGGCAACCCCTCCCTCCTCAGCCTCCTCTCTACCCGACCTTCTCACTACTACTCTATTGGTTGTTGACCCTACAGCGAACATCGTAACCACCGTCGGCCCGACTACCTCGGGCGACGTAGCCACGACCCGTTCCGTCGTGGCCGCAGCCCTCGCCACCACGAGCGCTCTGGACGACGCGGCCACGGCCCACTCCGCCCTTGCTGCGGACCTCCCGACCACGCGCTCCACCGTTGCGGGCTTCCCCTCAACCGCGGTCGGTCTGGCTAGCGCCGCAACTGCTCGAGACACCATGGTCGCGACCCTCACCACTGTCCCGACCGCCGTCGTCACGAGCCCGTCGCTGCCCCACGTGGCCACAGTAGATCACCCGTTCAACATTGTCATCGTCGCGGGTCCGGTCATCGCCGCTGCCGCAAGCCCGGTCACCGCCGCCCTCAGGCCCTCATCCCTCTACCCCCCCCCTCCTCCAGTACTAGGGGCGGTGGTCACTGGCAGGTGGGGCCTCCATTGAAATCACCCCTTGACCCCTACTCCTGCCTCACTGACAAAATGCCACCTCCGTTTACATAGCCCTTGGCCCTCCTACCCCTGCTCCGAGCTTCGCCACAGCAGCCACCACCTGGGTTCCTGCAACCCTTCACCACCTCCTTTAGAGTTGTGGCACTTCCCCTTAGGGTGTGAATGACTGGGTCGCCGACTCTGATGCATCCAACCACCCACCACCCCACTTCGGTAACATCTCCCTCTGAGCCCCCTCAATTCACCCTTCTTCCGTCATTGTAGGCAATGGATCCGTTCTGCCGATCACCTCAGTAGGCAACTCACCACCGACAACTCTTGTTCCATGGAGTGACCCTTTTGGCTTGTCTTGAAAGACCTTGCCACCAAACGCGTGCTTGCCGGGTACAATAGCACCGACCCGGTAGGGTCCCCGGTCTAGACCCTACCCCTTCCCAGTGTTTCAAAATTCGGTGGGGCTAAGAAATTCAGACCTCACCGAACCCATCGCATTTATCAAAATTCGGGAAAATTCAGCCGAAATGCATCAGAAGCACGGAGGAACAGGATTTTTTCTAAAAACAGAAATTCGTTCATTTTTGCTGAATTATCGGCCGCATTGCTCTCATGTCTAAACAGACAGGAGCTAACAGCCCGTGAGTAATCAAAGCAATGGAGGATTGGTTGCATGTTCATAGTACCAGTGTAGCGCTTTTCCTTTCCGTGTTCAATCATGGGAGCTTAATAAAAACAATGACGGTGAAGAACTGAAGAACCAGCTGCCCACTTTTGGAATTTTGAATAAATTTGAATTTTAACCAAGCAAACGATTTCAATTTCAAAAACTTCCTTCCCTAGTGTTCTTAGAACTTCATCTAGTTTTTTTACATATTTTTTATTTTTCAAAATTTTTGAATTCGGTCCACCCCGAGTCCACCGTATTTCATCGAATTTCGGGAAAATGTGCCGAATTAGTTAACCATGCCCCTTCCTGCATCGCCCATCCCTACCCCACATGTTGTCTCGTATGCCCTGGCTATCATCGCTTCCTCCTCTACCTGGCATCGCCATCTCTCAATCACCCCGACATTGACGTCTTCTCAAAGTTGTCAAGCAGCTTAGCCATCACCAGTCCTCGAGTCAAAGATGATTCCTTGTATCATGCTTGTTAGCTTGGTCAGCATGTTAGGTTACCTTTTCCTAGTATGTCATGCGCTCCCTGGTGTTCTAGGTCTCACTTCCGGTCTGCTATTGGGTTGAGAACCTCCACACTGCCACCTACCTCCTGAACCTCCTACCCACCAAATTGATCACAGCCCCGTCACCCTACTTTGCCCTCTTCGACACCACTCCGTCTTAGCCCACCTTCAAGTCCTCAAGCGCGCCTGCTATCCCAACCTATCTGGCACTGCTCCCCACAAGCTCGCTCCCCTCTCCTGTCAGTGTGTTTCCAATGGCTACTACTCTAAGGATAAAGGGTATTAGTGCCTCAATCTCACCACTAACCACTTGTTGGCCTCTCGACACATCGTCTTCGATGAATCCTCCTTCCCCTCCCAACGACTTGGACTCCCTATTCATGTCCAGTTCGACAGTCCCTCCGATCACCACACCCTACTCTACTATTGTTACAGGTACCTCGAAGATTGTTGTCGCACCCCAAACAGCCCTAGCGTCCCTACCCGCGCCCGACGCCGCCCCGGGATCCTCGTCTAGGCCACTCGCAGTCACGGCTCCACGTTTCACCCATCCCCCATTGGTCTACCAACGGCAGCATCCGCCCCCCACGCTGGTGCACTGTTGTGTTGGGCCACCAGTCTACCACCCCAACGACGTGGCTCGTGACTCCCACAGCACAAACCCGAAAGTCACCTATCGTGTTGCCGGGATCACCAAGTCTGTGGACCGTCTACAGCTCTCCGCCACCGCCCCGCTCCTCCCCTCGCTCCTCCCTGCTCTCCCCTCGCCGATCGATTCACCCACTAGCGTCACACTATGGTAGAGGAGTACAAGCCCATGTTGTCCAACAACACCTAGGACTTGGTACCACGACCACATAGAGCCAATGTGGTGACTAGCAAGTGGATCTTCAAGCATAAGTTCAAGGCAGATAGTTCTCTGGACTGGTACAAGGCTCGTTTGGTGCTCCGAGGGTTCACCCAACAACCCGGTGTGGACTACGATGAAACTTTTAGCCCCATGGTGAAGCCCACAATCGTCAGTCTGACCCTATCCAGGGGTTAGTCTGTGCACCAGCTGCATGTCAAGAATGTCTTCCTCCACAATACCCTCACCGAGACGGTCTGCTGCAGCCAGCCCACCGGCTTTGTTGACCCCGCCTACCCTCAGCTGGTGTGTCGGCTCAACAAGTCCCTCTACAAAAGTAGGCACCACGAGCTTAGTCCCACCACTTTGCCTCCTACTTGGTCTCCATGGGCTTCGTGAAGGCAAAGTCGAACACCTCATTGTGAGCCTACCACCGCGGCGCCGCCACTGTGTACCTTTTGCTCTACGTTGACACAACCACCTATCGTAGGCCACCCTGGTCTACTGCGACGTCAACACGATCTACATCTCCACCAACCTCATCCAGCATCAGCGCACCAAGCATGTTGAGATTGATCTCATCACCCACGAGGGCGTCGACGTCGGAGATGTTCGCATCCTCCACATCCCGACGACCTCCCAGTTCGCCAACATCTTTGAGAGTAGATGAGAGTTGGGGAAGAATGGGATGCTTGTGTTGATCAACAGGGGGTACAGTATATAGGGGGGAAGGACCCCTCCTAGGGCCGGCGGCCAGGGGGAGCGGCGGCCAGGGGAGGCAGCAGCACCAAAGGCTGCGCCTCCCCTAACCCTAACCCTAATGGGCTGTGGCAGCCCATTAGGGTTAGGCCGGCAGCTAGGGGGAGGCAGCAGCACTCGGTGTTGCGCCTCCCCAACCCTAATGGGCTGCGGCCCCAGAGGTGGCGGCAGCCCAAGCCCAAGTGTTCCTATATAATATTCTAACACCCCCCCTCCGCAATTTGATCGTCAGGCACTGCGCACGTTCAGACTGGTCCTGAACTCCGTAAACAATGAAGAAGGCAGCCCTTTGGTGAAGA
>VSTD030003034.1:0-11253 GCA_008808055.3 Sporobolus alterniflorus | reverse complement strand
CCCCTCGCCAGAATCGATCAGATAGTCGACTCCGCAGCTAGTTGCGAAGTAATGTCCTTATTGGATTGTTTCTCAGGCTATGACCAGATATGGCTCCATAAGCAAGATGAAGAAAAAACTAGTTTCATTACACCGTTTGGCACATACTGCTATATGAGAATGCCGGAGGGGCTACGCAACGCAATCCCCACATTTTGTAGAATGATGAAGGTGGCACTAAAGGACCAAGTTGGCAGAAATGCATTCTCCTACGTCGACGACATCGTAGTGGCAAGCAAGAAGAAGGCTTCATACATCTCCGATCTGATAGAAACCTTCACAAAGTACTGGGATGTTTAGTTTCCACGAAGAGCATTGAGGCCAGCCCCCACAAAATAAAAGCAATTCTCCAAATGCAACCCCCGCAGACAAGAAAAGAGATGCAGAAACTAGCAGGCCGCATAGCAGCATTGAACATGTTTATTGTGAAGCTGGCAGAGAAAAGTTTACCTTTCTTCAGTGTGATACGGGGCTCCACAAAAGTCGAGTGGGGGACAAAGCTACAAATGGCCTTTGATGATCTGAAACAATACCTCCAGCAGTTACACACGTTGTCAAGTCCACAATAAGGTCATCCCCTTATACTGTACTTTTTTGCTACACATTCGGTAGTGAGCGGAGCTCTAGTCACAGAAAAAGAAATTGCATAGTTGGGAGTTGCAATAAAACAACAATACCCAGTATATTTCGTATCAGAGGTCCTAGCCAGATCCAAGAAGTATTATTCTGAAATTGAGAAGAGTTGCTACGCGGTAGTCATGTCCCCAAGGAAGCTCCGCCATTACTTCGAGGCTCACCATATTAGAGTCCTGACAAACCAACTGCTACATGACATCTTTCATAACTGGGACAGCTCCAGAAGAATTGGCAAATGGGCAATGGAACTCTTCGAATACATCATCAACTTCGAAAGGTGAAGCGCAATCAAGTCTCAGATCCTAGCAGATTTAATGGCAGAATGGACAGGACCCCAGACCCAAACAGACATCGTGCAAGAATCCCCCTGGATCATATACTGTGACGGAGCTTGGGGCAGCACCAGAGCTGGTGCGGCGACAATCTTGACCTCTCCTTCTAGTATAAATTTATGCTACATAGCTAGACTCCAATTCACTAGTGACACAGATAAATGCACCAACAATATCATAGAATACGAAGCCATCTTGTTGGGTCTCTAAAAGTTACAAGCCATCAGCGCACAAATTTGCGTGCTCCGCACAGACTCCAAAGTGGTCTCGGGACAGATTGAAAAAGAATGCATCACAAGGGAGCCAACTTTAGAGAAATATCTAGCTCTAGTCTACCGAATGGAGAGTTATTTCAAGAGATTCACGATGGAGCACATTGAACATAACAAAAATGTTGAAGCTGGTGATCTATCCAAAGCCGCAACCCACAATGCCCCAATGCCCTCGATATATTTTTTCAAGTAATCGAAGATGCCTCAGTCAAAACAGTCTTGCCAGAACACATGCTCACAAAGATCATTGAGGGAGAAGACTAAAGAGCTCCAATAATGGCATACCTCCGCAACTATTATGAGCCATATGGTATAAACGAGCAAATCAGAATGAAGCAGCGCGCAAAAGATTATCAGATCATCGACAATGAGCTATACAAGACCTCTGTCTCAGTCCCCCTACTCTAATGCGTCGGTAAAGTCGAAGGCCAGGAAATACTCCATGAAGTACACACATGAGTGTGCGGATGACACATTGGTGCCCGCACACTCGCAGCCAAGGTCCTTTGACAAGGATTTTATTGGCCAGCAATGATTGATGATGCGGCGAGGCTAGTATCAACTTGTGAAGCTTGCTAGAAATTCTCAAATTGGTCCAGAGCCCCTTCACAGCCATCGCAATTAATAGCTCCATCATGGCCCCTACAGTGCTGGGGCATTGATATTGTCGGCAAACTCATACTAGCACAAGGCAATTACAACTTCGCCATCTTCACGGTCGAGTACTTTACCATGTGGAAAGCGAAGCCCGTAACTAATATAAGCTCTGCAACCATGCAAAAAAATTTCTAGCAAAACATCATCTATCGCTATGGAGTCCCTCAGCATATTACGGTCAATAACGCCAAGTATTTTGACAGTACAATGTTCAAAGATTTCTGTCACCAAGTCGGAACAAAGATCTCCTTCGCATTCGTGTATCACCTGCAATTCAATAGAGCAGTTGAACGAGCCAACGCTCTAATTTTTTAGGCAATCAAGAAAACACTCGAAGGCGAAAAGAAGGGAAAATGGGCGGAAGTCATGCCAAAAGCATTATGGAGCCAAAACACCATAGTTTGTAGGGCCACCAACTCCACCCCATTCTGGTTGTTATTCGAAGCGGAAGCAGTACTACCAGAGGAAGTCAAGTACAAGAGTTTGCGCATAGCAGCAAAGGCACTTCCGTGCCCTAGCGAGCCCAAGGAAAAGGACTTGGTCAAAGCAGATAGGCTCAAGGTGGTAGAAAATCTGCAGAAGTATCAAGATCAGACAAGATCCTAGAGGGACCTGAAGGTCAAGAAATGAGATTTTGAGGTCGGTAACTTAGTCCTTTTGCGGAGCCCTCACACAGAGAGCTCCGGCAAACTCGAGTCAAAGTGGGAAGGGCCATACGTGATCATTGAGAAGACAAGACCAGGGGCTTTTTGCCTCACACATCCTCAAGGACCGAAGCTAGAGCATTCATGGAACACAGATAATTTCTATCGATTTTACGTCTAAGTCACTTGTAATTCGTGGGCTTCACAAAATATAAGTGAGCCTCCATCATGAAATTCTAGCATTAGCACTCAGTTTCCCAGGGCCCGTACTCTTTTCCTCACAGGGGAAGCCCGTGAGGGTGTGAGATTTTTAATGAGGTAGAACCCATGTAACCCCAAAGCAGCAATATAATCTTCCTTCCCCAAACACACTAGTAACCATCATCGAAATCGCTAGCAATGCTAGCTCTATATTCGACAAAAGCTATTATGTCAAGTAAGCAAAAGCCATGAACAAAGGTGCACTATTGCAACCCCCATCCATTGACTCAAAGTAAAGACCTCCGATGAAAAATGAGGCAAACCTAGAACTCAAGGGGCCCAAAGTAAAGGCTTCAGATGAAAAGGAGGAAACCCTACAACGCAAGGGGCTCAAAGTAAAGACCTCCGATGAAAAAGGAGGCAACCCTATAATGCAAGGGGCTCAAAGTAAAGACCTCTGATGAAAAAGGAGGCAACCCTAGAATCCAAGGGGCTCAAAGTAAAGATCTCTGATGAAAAAGGAGGCAACCCTAGAACACAAGGGGCTCAAAGTAAAGACATTCGATGAAAAATAAGGCAACCCCGGAACGCAAGGGGCTCAAAGTGATGACCTTCGATGGAAAATGAGGCAACCCTAGAATGCATGGGGCTCAAAGTAATGACCTCCAATGGAAAAAGAGGCAACCCCAAGAAGCAAGGGGCCAATGACAAAAACTTTCGACACAAATCGCATGAAGGCGATTCCTTAAACCGAAAAGTGACAAGTCGTTAGTTCACCAAAGCCAGCTTCACCAATCTAACGTTGAAGGTGAGGGTGACACTTTTTGATCATTTCAAATGTTGTGTGTTGTTACAGATCTCACAAAGGTGATTTCTTAAACCAAAAAGTGAAAAGACATTAGTTCACCGAAGCCAGCTTCGCCAATCTAATGCTTGAAGGCGAGGGTGACGCTTTTGGCCATTTTGAACACACTGCACAAATGTTTCAAAGCAAAGACAACGCCTTGGGGCAGCAAACATAAGGACCAAATAACCACGCAAGACACCACCATCACAGCGAAATGGGCGCAAACAACAATTTAAAAGTACATCATTTTATCTCTCTTCACTTTCGCTCAAAGGCTCACGTTTTACAAGAAACCCCATATGTGTAAGCTCCTCCAGTATAATCTCCCACTCGCTATGGTCCATACCGGTCGAGGGCGAGTACTGTCTATCTACAAAAGAGTGTTTCATCCGGGGAGTGATAGCCCCGTCAGCATCCGCTAAAATTCATGCGGTTTTATCTTTAGCAGAGCCCCCGCCAAGCTCGCATGGGGGCACATACAATGGGCTCAAAACCTTTTGAGTTCCGGGCACTCTATCACCATCTGTTTTCTTCATCTTGTGACAGCTCGCATAGAAGCGTGGAGCTAGGTCTCCCCACCGATTTTGCGTCGTAGTCACGAACACATTCCCCAGGCCCCCAACATCTAGCTGGTCGAGCTCAGGCCAAAGCTCACCGATACTCACACTCAAAGATCGATCCGTCGAAGATCAATCCGTAGCACTTACATTTTCACCAGGATGGGAACCAGCCTTCGAAGAAAAAAGAGACAAACCATATGAACTCAATGAGTCATTTAAATCACCACGAGGGGTGTCCAAAATAATAATGTTCGAAGCCTGTGTAGGACCGGACCTGCGCGGACCTTACGTAGGCCAAACACAGGATTCAAAACAACTCAACAAAATTCCTCGACAATCTAAGCACGTCGACCCCTATCACACCTCACGCGCTACATTCACGCCTTCGGTGAGGTCACCTTCCTCTTGACCCTCGGCAACATCCTGTGCGGTGTTGGCAGTTTCTTGCGGAGCCTGCCGGTCACTACCACCATCAGCCGTGGCAGCCGGAGCCTCACCTACGCCATCATCCTCTTCCTGTACCAAATCACGATTATAAGTAAACAACAATGAATTAAAAAGACCAGCGCAAGAAATTTCTGTAGCATAAGGTAGCCCATAAGAAGACCACCATTTCTTCACAATGCGAGCCGGTATTTTCAAAATGTCCACAGGCACATTAACGAAGATGGAAGCATCGCAAGCTGTCATAATAGCTTCCAACCGAGACACATGAGAGCATTGCGCATGTTCCTGTAGCATCTTCAGAACACCGATGAGGCAATACACCAATTTTTTTTGTTTGCCTTAGCAATCGCATTTGACAGCTCTTGAATTTCTTGGGTCAACCATGCCGTGATCATGCCAATGGTGCTGCCTTTCTCGGGATAGGGTAGACACCTCACACCAATCTCATTCATAGCCCTCTCCAATTCCACGTGGAGGTCATGCAGCTTCCTATGATGACTAATCCGATAGTCTCGAAACTCCTTCTCTACTGCCGCTAGTTTGGTTTCGCTATCGGCCGCAATCTTGGTCCTCTTCTGATCAAGTATGTCCATATCAACGTGCAGCTTCACGCATTCTTGTTCCATAACAGTCTGACTTGCAGATAGCGTGTCCCGCGTAGATTCAGCTTTGACCAGAGCCCGATGAGCTTGCTTGAGCTCCGAACGCAAATTAGCAGTCAGTTTCGAGTGCCATGGCCCGCGCCCTTGTGCCGCCAGTGTCACGTGGCTGAGTGCGCGGGCCTTCACCAAACCAAGATCCTAAGAAAGAAACAAGACAGACAGTTTGTGAAATAAGACAACACTTCCAAACCATAATCAAGTGTCCATTTACATGTTGGAGGCACTGAGCAAATTGTTCTTCATCATCGTCACCGAACCCGGTCGAGGGTTCCCCTTGCATCACTTCACGAAGTCCCTCCCCAACACCCACATCATCACGAACACTTGTACAGTTAGATGTCAAGCATGCAGTAACCATTAACGACTAGCAAAATCCACGAGAATAAAGATAGCAAACCTCCGACGAACAAAGATAACAAACCACCGGAGAAGGGTGGGGCGGTGGTGCCTTTGTGGCTAGCAGGGAATACTCCAAGTGTGGCTGGCTTGAAAGGTCTTGGGGGAGGCGGTGTGCTCGAGGAGTGACAGGGGACTCATGCACACTCGTTTCCCTCGCTAATGTGGTCTTTGTTGCGGTGTAACAGCAGGACGATGGCAAACCGAGGTGCACAATGATGGCGGTTGGAGGGATTTTGCTCGACTTGGTGGAAAAAGGAAGGAGAGCCTGAGTGGGGGGGGGGGGTCTCGGCGGCCACAAGGGGGGAGGGAGGGGGTCCGGCGTCTCGACACTCAAGCTGGGCAGGGGGATCTGATTGGCGGCATCGACCCGGGCGTAGTGGTGGTGGGTCGCACGATGCTTGTAAGTGTGCAGCACAGTCGTAGATGCAAGGGAGGACCTGATAGGCAGGCCCTACCTTGAATTTATAAACTCTCGAAATAATTCAAATCCATTAAAACTTTGTTCAAACCGAAACTAATCCTCTCGAAGTCAAAAAAAATTGGAATAAAATATGGTTGTAAAGATTTTGATCTAAGGAACAATTTTCTTTATTGAAACTTCCCCAGATTCTGGATGGATTTGGAATTAAAATTAAGGAAAGCTTCTATGAGTTGAATTCAATTGAAATTTATTTAAAATACTAGATCTCAAAAGTTTGTGAAACTTGTCCAAAGAGTTTTTAATTACATGCAGTCTCATGGAAAATCCGGTCCCAATGATTTGTAGTTCAACAAATTTGAATTTTCAAGAAGAGTTGTATTTGGTTTAATTTGGAATTTAATTGAATGTGCATTTGACTTTACTTAAAGATTTTTGAAAATTTTAAGAAACTAGGTCAAGGCATTCCCACTTACACCTAGTTTCACTTAAAATTAGCTTCAAGTGATTTGTGGTTGAAATTTCTAAAGTTTTCTTGGAAAGATCTCATTCGATGTAAATTTGGAATAATGTAAATTTGATTTTGATTTCCGACTGGATGACTTGATTAACTATCATATTATGAGTTGATTAGCATGCTAATGAAGGTGATTAGCATTTTTGTAACATACGATGTTACACTTATCGAGCTACTACTTGATCATGGATTCTGAGTGTTAGGTAGTTGTGTTTGGCTGAAGTGGTCTCTTTGTTTCCTTTGCCATAACCGGCTGTTGCTGAATCGGCTTGGTCGACTCATCAGGGTCTGTATCGACGGGTAGTTTCCTCTTTTGTTTCATCTCTTCATCGTGTTGCTAGCCCAACTATGTTCCTACAACCTTGTATGTTGTACTATGCTTTCCTCTTAATGAAATACATGTCTAGGCATATTCTACAAAAACAAACAATCTACTATACAACGCGAGATCGAAGAAACATATGACACACAAGGCACGCTGCAGTACTGCACTACTAGATCGTTTATCCATTCTGCGTGCGGCAACCAAGCCCCATCAATGGAGCCACTCGCCCCGCACTGGCCAGCAGCACCGCTAGTTTGGTGACGCCGGTGACACGGGCATGGCATGACCATGTGACCCAAGTAGGGGTAGTAATGAGACTTAATTTTTTTGACTTAGCAAAGTAAAGGACTGGGCCATAAAATGGTCATCTGAATTTAATTAGATTTTTATTTAAATTAGAAAAGAGTCAAAAAGTATCTTGAAATTGCCCATTACCAGGCCTACCCACACGTGGTCGGTGCTCAGCCTACTGTGTGCGGATGCCACGTGGACCTTCACGATGATCACTGTGCACGTAGGCTCCTCCTCTTGAGGTCCTCGGATCATGACCAGCATGTCACGTCAGCACGAAAACCATCTCGAACGAGCCCAAGTGGTAGCTGCTGCCACTGTTGGATACGCCGAGATGGAGGCCCTCAAGCTGCTGCCTAGTGACGTGGAACGAGAAGGACACCATGTCATGGCCGGCGGTGGGCATGATCCAGTAGTCGCTGATGGGCACCATCATCACCTTGACTGATGACAGAACCTTCACGCTACCATGTATTGGGGTGTATTCTGTCCTGAACTGGGATCGTAGTTCAAAAAAGAGAAGGAATCCCCACCATGGAGTGAAATACACCCAAATACATCCCAATACTCTCATATCCAAACAAGCCCGTAATGAGGTCAGTGGGGGAATTCGGGTTACACAGGTTGGGGTGAAGAGCTTCTTGCCAGTGGAGGGGACGTCGCCGATAAGGTGTGCCCATGGGTAGCACATAAGTGAACAACCTTTTTTTTGGCGATGTCTTCTTTTTTTAAGTTCCTATATAATCTCCAAACACATTTTTTGCATATATTTATAGATTAATACTGTTGGACTCACCACCCACCTATTGTGTCCAAGCGGCAAATTCTGGCTTCAACACCTGAGATCATCCTGCACATATCAACCTCGTCCCCACATGCCTTTGTGCATGTGCATTGAGACTGAAATTATATTATGACCTCTCTTGTCATGTCACCTTTTACCTTTTCATATGATTTTTTTCTTTGATAACATCCTATGTAAGAGGCACACCAAATGGAAAAAAGTAAAACACATGCTGCAATTTTTTAATGTCACGTTCATAATATATCCACATTGAAAGCGAGAATGATTCACACAATGAATTGATTATACGCCGAGAGTATTACATATATATAGTCATACTTCAGTATCTTAACAAATTTCGGTTTATAGAAACAGAATCTGGGTGATAGGAAGGTACGGCTATACATGGAATGTGTGGATTACATGAGCCAATAAGGCAAGGGTGCCATGCAATGAATGTGCAATCTATTCGTTCCGCTAACACTCCCCTGTAGTCGGAGTGGCAGTAGAACGGGCGTTTAGGCTGGACCTAAATTTGCAAAACACCAAAGCGGGAAGACCTTTGGTGAAGATGTCTGCGTATTGTAATGTGGTGGGTACATGGAGTACACGAACAGTGTCGGCGGCAACCTTGTCTCGGACAAAATGCAAATCAATCTCAATATGTTTGGTGCGCTGATGCTGAATCAGATTGGTGGAAAGATAGATATCACGGATGTTGCCACAGTAGACGAGCGTGGCCTTCTGAATAGGTTGGTGAAGCTCCTGGAGTAACTGGCGTAACTAGGAGGTCTCGGCAACTGTATTAGCAACGGCCCGATACTCCACCTCAGCACTGGATCAGGAAACCGTGTGTTGCCTTTTGGACGACCAAGACACCAAATTATCGCCTAGGAAGACACCATACCCAGACATGGATCGATGGGTGCCGGCCCAATCCGCATCAGAATAAGCCATAAGACTTGTCATCGTGGAGCGATGCAGCTGAAGACCATGGTCAATAGTGCCCTTGAGATAGCGAAGAATACGCTTCACGAGGGCAAGGTGATGCTCGCGGGGATCATGCATGAAGAGACAGACTTGTTGGACAGCATATGCAATATCTGGCCGAGTGAACCGCGATAATCAGTAGCGTTCTGAACCGCTGGACCATCAAAAGAAAGCTTGGCACTCGTGTCGACTGGTGTAGCACATGGCTTGCAATCAACCATCCCAGCACGGGCAAGAATATCTAGTGTGTACTGCCTCTGACATAAGAATAGCCCATCCCAATTACACGTAACTGAAAGCCCTAGAAAATGATGCAGATCGCCTAGGTCTTTCATAGCAAACTCATGGTGAAGTAAATCAATGATACGATGCAGTAATGCATCAGATGAAGCGATGAGCACAATATCATCAACATAAAGAAGAAGATATGTTGTATCTGCACCATGTCGGTAGATGAACAAGGAAGTATCCGAGCGTGCACCAACAAAATTGATGGAGGTGATATAGGAGGCAAAGTAATTGTACCAGACATGAGGAGCTTGCATCAGACCATATAAGGATTTGTTGAGACAACAGACATAATCTGGATGAGATGAATCAACAAAGCCAAAAGGGTGCTCACAATAAACAATCTCTATCAAAGTGCCATGGAGAAAAGCATTCTTCACATCTATATGATGCATAGGCCAGTCATGAGAGAGAGCAACAAAAAGAACCATCCGGATGGTAGCTGGCTTGACGATAGGGCTAAAAGTTTTCCCATAGTCCACTCCATGTTGAAGTAAAACCATAGAGTACCCATTGAGCTTTGTAGCGATCAAGAGCACCAGGAAGAAATTTGTGTTGGAACACCCGCTTGCTAGTAACCACATTAGTGTCGGTTGGCCGAGGGACAAGGGACCAAGTGTCGTTGGCTTGCAATGTTGCGAACTCCTCAGACATTGCACCGTGCCAATTAGGATCAACAAGGGCACCACGATACGTCTTGGGCAAGGGCGATAGAGTAGCAGCATGAAAATTGAGGCGCTCCCTGAGCTGGCGAAAGCCCTGCTTGCCTTGTGTGGCCATGCAGTGGTCATTCTCCACCAGAGGAATGCGTAATAAGCTGGCAGCAACCGGCGCAAAAGTGCTCCTAGAGTCTGCAGGAGCAGACACACAAGGAGAAGCGGGTAGGCGTGTGCTGGAGGCGACCTGCGGGGTCAAAGTAGTGTATGTCAGCTTGCTCGCTGCGGATGGGCGCATGCTAGAGAAGGAGTCGGCCGACTGGGTCATGACGGTCGCTATGGACACTAGCCCGACTGTTTTAGTTAGGATCGCTTGCTGGGCCATGACGGGAGCGGCAGCCACCGGCCCAAGCTCTTCAGGCAAGTGTGCACTGGTGCCAGAAGTTGCAGCCACCGACCCGACCTCTTCGAGCACGCGTGCGTTGGAGCCAGGAGCAGCAGCCACTAGAAGGGAGCCATCACCAGAGGAACCTGTGCCTGTAGAAACACGAGACAGAAAATATGATCCAATAGGAAGCAGCATGACATTAAACTTCAAAAAAAATCAAAGTCGGGTGACGGAATTGGATCAGATCTCTCAGCAAAAGGAAAAGAGGACTCATCAAACGAGACATGATGGGAAACAATAAGACAATTTGAAGCAAGCTCTAAGCAGCGATACCCTTTGTGATTCTTGAGTAACCAAGGAAAACACATAAGGAAGATCACGGAGAAAGTTTGTGGGCAGCTGTATTGGGATAGCACTTACACCCGAAAACACAAAAGTGGTCATATGAGGGCGAGGAACTGTGTAGTGTGGCGTAGGGAGTCTGATGATTCAGTGTTTTGGAGGGTCGCCGATTAAGCAAATAAGTGGCAGTGTGGAGTGCTTCAACCCAATAGGAAGGCGGTAGGCTAGCCTGAAACAACAAAGACCACGTGATATTGTTAAGAGTTCGAAGGATGCATTTGACTTTATCGTTTTGCTGAGAGGTGTAAGGACAAGCCATGCGAAGGGTGACACCATGAGTGAGGAAGAACGTGCGGGTGCTGGAGTTGTCAAACTCACGCCCATTATCGCATTGGACACTCTTGATGGTGCGGCTGAACTGGGTGGAAACAAAGGAGAAAAAGTTAGCAAGAGTGGAAAACATGTCCAACTTAAATTTAAGGGGAAACATCCACGCAAAGTGAGCGCAATCGTCAAGAATAATGAGATAATATTTATAACCAAAAATACTCGAAACAG
>VSTD030003032.1:0-11253 GCA_008808055.3 Sporobolus alterniflorus | reverse complement strand
GGCGGGGCATGACAGTTTGGCGAAAGGGGACACCTGGTTCTGGTTGGCTGAAATTTCAGACAGAATTGAAGCACGGTTCAGTCCTCCTCGGACCTGATCATCTACTCTCCATGGAAGCTCAGGTGCTTCTTCACGTACGTATTAGGATAAACTTGCATCTTGGGGAGTATACGTCACAGCTCGGTGGCTCGCGGTCGACCACCAGTGAAAGCATGGGCTGATCTCTCTCGTTTCTTATGGCTGGGTGAAACCATTTTGGGATTTGGGGAAGGTTTTCGAACCCAGAAACATAAGCAGGCACACTGCGTGCTGTCATCGCCCTCTGATTCTTGCTACAGACAGGTGTGTGGCCATTGCTGGGATGCGTTTTGGTTTATTAATAGAAATGATCCCTCGAGAGGGACTGCTGAATATGATGGACAACGTTACCACCTGGGCTGGTTTCTCACACACCAACTATGCTTTTCGTGATCTTTTCGAATCATGTTATTCCTGCTCAATTATTATGCAGACAATGTGACAATCCACCCAATAAAAATTCAGTTGCTGGCTTCTCGGAGGCTTTTGTGCTGAACCAAACCAGTCAACTTTAAATGGCGACTTACATGAATGGATTCACAGTAAGACAAACGACGTATTTGCTCAATGGCCAAATTACCTTCAATGGCGAAAACCTGTCACTTTGCGTGTGGTACAGTGGAGTGATCACCGCATATGGAGTACTATATAGGAGGAAACAAATTCATGGCAAACCTGGAAATATTAGGACCAGGTCTTGAAGAAAAGCTAGGCGCGAATGAAGCAAATATGACTGATTACCTCTTCATACATGGTCTACTGCTCACCGAGTCACTCACTGTAATGCTGGAGCCTGTAGAGGAGATGATGAGCAGAAAATGGTTGCCAAGCCCGCGATCCTGGATCGAGGTCCAAAACGCAAAGTTTCTCAGAGGGATAACATAGAAACTCCTCGCATGCGGGCTGCAAACAATTATTACTTTTTAATTATCGCCGGCTATCTCAAACGTGACTAGTTCCTGTGACAGTAAAAAATAATGGAGGGAGTAGATTAGATCAGAGACTGCTGGATTGCTGGAAGGGAAACCAAAAACAGAGAAGAAAACGGCTCATGGCGTGGGCTGATGGACAAAGCTCTGTTTCACCTCTGATGGGCGGAACTCGCGTGCCGTTGCGGGCTTGTGGCACAGGATGGAGCGGACAGAGACCGAATTCTGGGTAGGTAAGTTAGAGAGCAGATAGGTACTAAATTAGGTAGTATCTTAAAATATAGTGTTTAAGATATAAAACAGACTCTAATAGTGATCCTATTTTATAAAAACTTGTCAAATAATTATATTGATTAACCTTCTGGGTGCTAAATATACCGCATCACTTATTAGGGCTATATTCTCATTTTTCACATAATTGTCAATCAACTATTAGGGTCATATCCTTATTTTTCACATAATTATCAATCTTTTATTTTCTAATAATATGATTTCTTTTCTAATAACATGATTTAGAGCTTAACGGTTAGAGAAAACAATTTCCTTTAGATCTCAAACTTAAAAAACCAGTAGCTAAATTAAATTATAGAATCTAAATATATTACTCCTTGTCGGAGATGCTCTGAGGGCCGCGGGAGCTCTGGTGTGCAAACTTCACGTATTTTGCTGGAACAGAAGGAAACTTGTCTCCTTGATATTTAATAATTATCATTTTTAGTCAAAATGATATTTTGGCCATGAAGGAAAAAAATAAAACTCCGCCCTGACCTTCTGGAGTACAGTTTAATAATCAACACTGACCATCTCAAATTTAAAATAAAATAAAATCAAAACTGACATTTCCTGTCCTATCACAGACATCGGGCCATTCTTTGTTTGGATACGGCCCAAGCCCAGTGAGCCATTCGGTGTGCGCGTCGGTTGTCTGGTTGATCTCTTGCGTGCTGCCGCGGTTGCTCACCACGCTGGTGTTGGCAAAGGCGAGCACCTGTGTGAACCGTGGTGGTGACATTGCCGGGCGACGAGCTCACCCACCCCGTGGCCGTGATGTTGCGGCTCGCCGTGGCGTCGTACTCCCCGTCGATTCCGTCGGCGGAGCGCGACACGATGTTGCCAGCCAGCTTCGGTGCAGCGTACGCGGTGAGTCCGCCCGTGGTCTTTGGAGCTCTCGGGATCGAGCCAGAGGTGGAGGTTGGCGTCCACGTACCACGAGTTCATCGCGTTGGTCACCGCGAACCCGACCTTCTGCTGCGCGCTGTCTAGGAGCTTCCCCAAGAACGGTGTGAGAGTTGATCCCGCCGGTGTAGATCACCGGGAACGGCCACACCGCGCCGACGACGTCGCCGTCGAGGAGCACAGTGACCTCCCGGAACGGCCCGTTATTCTGCTCCGGCGAGTAGTGCGACGACATGTACACCTCGAGCACCGCGCGGTACGCGTTGGAGGGGACCGCGATTCGCGCGGATTGAACGTCGGTGCCGTTCTGGACCACGAACCACAGCCCGTCGTTCAGCGGCGGGCTCCTCTAGACGGGCACGACCAAGTCGGCGGGCGGCGCTTGCTGCTTCGTCGACTGGAAGTAGAGGTGGAGCGTGAGGTTGGCGTGGTACACGCCGTTGTAGGTGTCGTCGATGAGGTTACCGAGGTACACGGCGAGCGTGGCGTTCCCGACGGCCAGGAGGGACGCGTACTTTCTGGTCACGTCCTTGGACACACGGACCAAGTTACCCCGCCGGGTCGCGGCTCGGTGGTGCTGCCGCGCAGGAGCTCCGCGCCGCCGAGCCACACGCCGAACACGAGCGCTCGTGCTGCCGCTTTTCAGGTCGATCTCTGAGGTCACTCAACTTTAGCGCGAGTTGCAAAGTGTCGATGGACACCTTTATTTGGTACAAATTGTGTCGCTCTTCACTTAGTACATTTTGTGTTCATGGCAAAACAAATCGACACGAACATTGGCTAGCTCTTTCGGCCAAGCACACCAAGATAGTTACGGAAAGCGAAGCAACCGAGTTTTCCTGGTGGTTTATCCATCTTGTGGAAGGATCGGCTTCTCACGAGCTCAGTCGTGCCGGCGCCACTTCCGCCAACTTGGCAACCGATCCCTTGATGCAGGCCTCGTCTGAGTGGTCTGACACCACGGTGTAACCGCTGCTGGTGACGTTCCGGAAGTAGCACGCGTCGGTGGCCTCGTACCTGTACGTCTGGCGCGTGCCCGACGACACCCCGACGGTGTTCCCGTCCTCGTCGACGTCCACCTCCACGGCGCAGTCCTGCGCGTTGCTCAGCGACCGGGACCAGAACCCCGCCCGGCCGGCGGCGACCCGCTCCTCGCTGAGCCCCAGCCGCACGTTCCGCGCCACGGTGTAGGATCCGTTCGAGTTCTGGTTCACCACTCCCACGAACATGTAGAGGGAGAAGCTCTGCTGCGTCTCCTGCGCGTACACCACGCCGGCGTGGTCGGTGACGTGGACGCCAGAGTAGGCGTCAGTGGTCTGGTTCACCGCCTCCTGGCTGCCGTCCTGGATGTCGTTCGTGTTCTCGTAGCCGAGCCTCTGCGTCCACGCCGCGGTCATCCTCCCGTACGACGGCGTCTGCACCCACCCCGAGGCGGAGACGTGCCGGAACGCCGTCGTGACGTAGAAATTGCTACCGGGGCCCTCAGGCCGGACCGCGATGGTCGTGTCCAGCGGTGGCGCGTCGTAGCTGACGACGCTCGCGGACGTGGCCGCGCCCCTCGGGTCCAGCCAGAGGTGGAGGTTCGCGTCCACGAACCACACGTCCTGGGCGTTGGTCACCGCGAACTGAAACTCGTGCTGCTCGCCGCCCAGCAACTTGCCCAGGAAAGGCGTGAGCTCGATGTCGTACGACGGGAGGCTGAAGGACCCGATGCCGGTGATCGGCCGCCACAGGAGGGGATTGATGCCGCCGGTGTAGACCACGGGGAACGGCCACACGGCGCCGACGAGGTCCCCGTCGATCCGAACCGTGACCTCGCGGAACGGTCCGTTGCCGGCGGGCGTGTTCGTGTACCAGAACTCGTCGTCGGAGTGGTACGAGAGGTACACCTCGAGAACGGCGCGGTACGTGTTTCTCGGCAGGGCGAGGCTCGCCGAGCCGACGACGAGCTCGTCGTTGATCTGGAACCACAGGCCGTCGTCCAGCGGCAGGCTCCGCGAGATCGGAACGATGGCGTCGGCGGGGCCCAGTCCGGGACGCGGCGGAGGCGGGTGGCGGAAGTAGAGGTGTAGGGTGATGTTGGCGTGGAACACGCCGGTGTACCGGTCGTCGACGAGGTTTCCGAGGTACACGGAGAGGGTGGATCCCCCGCGGGCGGCGAGGAGCGACGCGTACTTGGTGACGTCCTTGGTGGCGGACCACGCGACGCCGTCCGGCAGCGGCTCCGCCGTGCAGCTGCGGAGGAGCTCCGCGCCGCCCAGCCACACGCCGAAGATGCGGTCGAACTGCACGCCGCGGCAGGCGGCGCGCCACTCGAGGACGGCGAGGGAGATCGCCGAGGCGCGGCCGCCCGCGGCGGCGAGGCAGGCCGGCGGGGAGTAGGCGACCGCGACCGGGGCCTTCCCGTAGGTGAAGGCGAAGGAGTGGGAGAGGAGGAGCGTGGAGCACGGGCCGAAGCTGCCCTGCGGCGGACGGTGCGGCCGGTCCACATCGAAGAACGTGGTCGGCTCGTCCGGTGGTGGACCAGGCGCGGCGGCCGCTTCAATTGCGGCGACGTCCGACGCGGAGAGACGGAGCTTGTGAGGCGACGCATTGGAGATTGGTATGACAAGGACGAGGAGGAGGACGGCGGCCACAATGGGCGCTGCCATACCTGATACTCAAGAGTGGAGGACGGAGAGTGCGCCTGTGCTGAATTGGCGCGCTTCCTCGGGTGTGGGCATGGGATTTAAAAAGCTGTGAAGAGTAGAAGTGAAGTAGAGCGTTCCTCCTGCAGGGAACAGACATTCCCCTGAAGGTTAATTGGACTCCAAGTCATAAAACGACACTTGGCCTCATCTGCCGTTACCTAAGGTGGATAGAGTCTAGTGACACGCGTAGTTAATGGTTAAGCAAGATTGGATTGCAAGTTAAACCTGGTAGATTCATACTAGGCTCCCACAGTTACTTTTGTATGCACCACGAGTTTGCGTTTTGTTGAACCAATAATGCTTGGGTGATAATCTGTTCTCAAAACATCACAGCTGAAAATTGTTGTTCTCCAAATATTCACAGTACGTACAAGGTTCTCAATCAGGGAAGCAACATTACATGAGCCCTGTGCACATGCAAAAAGTGGCGACCGAGATAGCCCGGCGGTGCTCACGCTCGAGGCAGGACCTCCTGAGCTCCGCTTCCTTGTGAGTGCTACACTAGCATCAGAGGAAGTGGTGTTTGTACTGTATCTGATGTGGCTGGCGCTGGCAGCGACTGGAAAACTTTGCTTGGCTTTGGAGCCGGGTCTGGGTGTTGCCATTCTCAACTGATGGTGATGGGTCGCCTGCAGTAAGATAGTACTTATAGATTTGTGCGCACACTGCAGCTAGCTTGGGCATCACGTACTATTCTTTTTCAGCATCGAAGAAGAAGACACCGGTTTCGGACATCCTGGTGGCGGCGCACAAGTTTGTTTTAAGCGTTAGTATTAGGAAGGAAGATAAGGCCCAGATCCGGCCCGAACTGCAAACTAGGCCTAGATGGCCCATATGGAAAACGTCCGTGGATGCAAGGTCATTTGCATTGCATTGTCCCGTGTACGCTGCAGTGTGCTTATTATGCCGTCCTTTCCCGTCACTCCTAAAATGCCAAGGACAGATAATAATTCAGTAACTTGTAATACATGAGCCCAGATTTGGATCTCATCTACTGTACTGTACGAACGTGAAGTGAAGAAGCTGCAGTTGCAGTGTGCGCCGAACTGGCAATCTTGTTGGTCTCATTCAACCAACGCTGTAAAGCTATCTCCAACGGAGAATAAACAAATCGGATACTAAAAGGGGAAATGAGTCTTCCTTAGCTCACGGATGCGTCACTCATGAACTATCGTGAATTTTGATAATCAATCTCTATCGATCTCCATTCCCTCCGATGAGCGGACGAGTGGCGTGACGGCGGGGTCACATGGGCCCGGTATGAGCACCTCCCTCGATTTAGCGATGGGGAGGCGACTGGCGAGGAAGGGAGGCTGAGGAGGCGGGTGGATGTCGAGGCGGGCGGAGTTGGAGGAGTCCGAGATGAGCTATGTTAGGAAATAAATCCTTATTATGTCTCAATCTAATTTTGTGATTACTTTTCTTAGTGGAGGTGATTACTTTTCTGTTTGTGTAGATATTGTTTTTTCTTTTTGTAGGTAGCATCAATTAGGTATGCAATATATTACTTTTCATGTAATAGGCCTATATAAACAGAGGAATACAACCAGAAAATACAGCCAAGTTTGCTGCACCAAAATGAGACCGGTTTCATTGTGTTCGTGTGAGTTATGTGTGTATTCTCGGCTCTAATCTCACCTGCAACTTGAGGGTTATTTCTTAGGCAAGATTCTAACAAGCTTGAGGAGGCGGGCGGCGGCACGAGGAGGAGCTCGGGGAGGCGGGCGACGACGGCCATGGTGGAGCTGCTCGCCCCCTGCTCGACATCTCCCGTGCGGCAGCACGATGAGGAGCTCGGGGTGGCGGGCGCGGCCATGGTGGAGCAGAGCCTTTCTGGCAAGGAGCCCGGTTGGTTGATAGCCGCGTCGAAGGAGAGCAGTGAGAAGATCACCTCCGGAGCCGAGGAGGAGGAAGTGTGCGAGAGAGAGAGAGGAGACGCATCAAGAATGGGTGTCGGCGAAGCGTGCTCTATTTGTGTGTCGTGAGGAGGAGCATGATCAATAATGGTAGCACGTTTGCATCCTCCGTTAGAGACGGTTTCAGTGAGCTGCAATTCCCATTTCAACCCCATTTTAAGGTTTGTGGTGTCAGTCAGAGATAGCCTAAGCATCATCTTATTGTACTGACCGAACTGGCATCGTCCTACTCATGACCATCTTTTCACTCTTATTGTACTGCTCGTCTCGTACTTGAAAGAAATGGGAGACGAGCAAACATGCGCGTCTCTGATTCGCTGGTTGAAAAAAAAGAAACATCGTCTTGACGGTGTTGTGCCGCCGCTCCACCTCATATCGTTGACGGCGGTCAGATCTGTGTCAGGGAGGAGACCGGTGGCGCCAACCAGATCCGTGTCGGGGAGGAGACCGGCAG
Source organism: Sporobolus alterniflorus (assembly GCA_008808055.3). Lineage (NCBI taxonomy): Eukaryota > Viridiplantae > Streptophyta > Magnoliopsida > Poales > Poaceae > Sporobolus > Sporobolus alterniflorus. The sequence continues at coordinate 4,010 of VSTD030003032.1, read as the reverse complement.
CGTCGAGCACCTACGGCGGATCTAAAACGTGAACACGGTGAGGGGCAAGGATTGGTGCCATAACAGGGAGATGTGTTGGTGCTCACCAATGATGAAGGGGTGACTCCATGGACTGACATCTGCTCTGGCACCGGCGAGCGTGGTCGACTTCGGGGAGGAGGATTTGACATCATAGGAGGTGATGTATGAGCGGTGGCACGACCAGTATGCAGTGACGCGTCAAGGCATGTTCCCCCACATCTCCGCCATGTAAAGAAGAAGAAGGAGAAAAGAGTTAGAGAAGAACGGATCCGTTCACAAGAACGATTGAGCTAGAGAAGAAGGCAATGTGATTCGTCCTGGAGAAGAATGTAAAAAGAGCTAGAGAATAACGAATCTTCACAAGAACGATCGAGCTAGAAGAAATGCATAAGACAAAATTTGGCTGGCTAACGAGCTAGAACTAATCTTCACATGTTCTGTGGCCGGCTAACGGAGGGCCGAGTAAATATCTCATTCGGCTCAGATCGGACTTTGATCAACGCGTACAAAACATGATTTGATTCTTTTTTCAGGTCTGCCCACGTATAAAGGAGTCGAGGCTTGCCGTGCGCGTTAGCATGTGTAAAAGGAGTCGAGCTTTTCACGGCGCATCTCAGATATAATAATAAATAGAGATGCGTGTCTCTCATCTAAAGTAATTGAATACGTGTATCAGAGAGGCTTTTCTTGGTTTAGTCTCTCAATATAGTAGTCACGTCCCTTACAAAGTGCGGCGCGTCTCATATTATTAGATCAGAGACGTCCGGGCTCGTTTCAAATATCTCAAATATTTGTCTCCGATGTGCTATAAAAAAATATATTCATGATGATCCAGACACTGAGTAGGAGCATCTATAATTTATTAAAAAATGAGAAGATGAACCACACGTCTCATGGAAACCAAACCTAAGTGGGCTAGGGCATATAGTAGTACTTTAGCCACTACGCTATCACCCATTTCTGACAGCAGAACAGTCCACACACTACGTACAGTAGGAATAGCTGTTACTGGATCCGCAGGTGCCTGCGCGTACACGATACTAGAGGGTTTACAGGTGAAATAGTAGTAGCTCGAGCACTTGCGTACGTTTTCATGACACGGAAAGTGTCCCCCGGCCCACACCATTAGCACTGGCAAGTTGTGGTATCCTTTACAGCGCAGCCTAGAGATTACTAGAGACTTTGAGAGAGGGGAATGCTGAAAAAGTGAAGAAGACTAACCACATCCATCCAAGCTAGCAGTAGCCGAGAAACACCCACCGTGGTATGGCTGCACAGTTAGAGATGCACAGTTAGATATGGTAACGGATCATGTTCACGTCGATTGAAAATCTTACCTGTAAAAAATTACTCGGGTTGAATTTGACATCTGAATTTGAACCCGTGGGTGAAATTTGGCACTCGAACCTGAATCTGTCAGGTTTTGGATCGGGTTCGGCTGCCTGTCGGGTTTTGTAAATGAGTTTCTTTTGGGGTTTTTTTCGGGGGGGGGGTCAGTTTTTTTCAGGTTTCGAGTTTTTTTTAGGTTTCTTTTAGATTTTGAGGTTTTTTGAGTTTCGCGGTGCACCCACGGTTGAAAAACAAAATCCTCATCTAAACCCAGTTCTACGCGGATCGGATTCGGATTATGATACAAAAATGCACCCAAATTCACACCCGTCGGTGCATGCACCTGTGGGTTACCCAAACCAGAAGTGTCATCCTATGCACAGTAGGTAGGACCTACGCACTCGGCACGTGTTTAGCTAGAGTCAACTGTTTGTCAGGGACAAGACGAGATTAAAGTAATAACCCCAAGACAAGACACGGAGATTCCGCTACTAGGGAGAGCTGACAAAATGGCGCCTTGTCCTGCTGGAGCGGGGTGTTTTGGATCATGCGTTTGCACACACGCCTCATCTCGATGTGCTGCCCAGCCGATCAAGTAACTACTGTAAATTAAAAACCACGACATTGTCAGATGTAGTAGTGGTAGTTGAAAAGTAACTCTCGGTGATCATCATATCAGTAAGATGATCCAGGAACTGATTTACTGCAGTAAATCGTAAACCGTGTGTTTATTGCCAGTGGACCAAATGCGTTTAAACATGAAGCAAATTCTACTCTTCTTTTACTGATCACCACCACCTGCACAGCTTTCTTCTACCGTTCCGTACTCACAACACAACACTAGATCCTATCTTGGTCCGAGGTCCCTGCCCCGTACGAAAACGGTGACTGTAGTAGTTAGTCACGGACGACCAACAACCCGTCTGAATTAATAAAAAAACAACAAGAATTCAGACTCCGCCGCCTGCGTTACAAATACAGTACTGCATTTGTTACCCAGGCCAGGCGCAGGAAATGTGTCTCACCTACCCCAGGGACTGCTATTCCCGATCGCACTCGCTGAATCTCACAGGATACGATATGATTCTTCTTTCTATGACTGCCAACAACCAAAGCCGAAGTCGTTGTCCCCGTTTCTGTTCTTTCAGTGTAGAAACTACCTTTCCTGCCGATTGATGCAACTAAAACTTCAAAGCTATATATTCCTACAACAACAGTGTTGGCCGCTCTGATCGGCTGGTCCTAAACTCTGAACACATGTTTATTTTCTGCATAACTGGTTCTAACCAAGGTTTCACTTACCGGTTTGAGAGCTAAAACTGATCGTATGACAAAAAAATCAAAAAAACTGGTCGGATACTGGTTGAAATTCAATTTTCAAATTGGTTGAACACAAACCGGTTTAGATTGGCTAGCCGGTCAGTTTTTCTGGTTAGACGGTCGGTAAACCCACCTGTTTTCTAGCAACAAAAAGAGGAAGGCAGATAATTCCTTTTTTACATAATATGCAAGCAAAGAAAATTGGAAGACAATAGGGAGGCAAGCATGCACACAAAAAAATGAAAGAAATTCATTTTTCTTCATTTCTTTCCTTTTTGCTTCATTTTTTGGTTGGCAAAAATTCTTTTAGGTATGGTAGCAATTAAGAATAATAAATAAGGAAAGAAATTAAGAATCATTGGAAAATCCGTCACAAAAAAGGAAAGAAAATAATTCCGCATGCAAAAATAATCATGAACGGTTGAGAGAAAATATTTTTCTTTCCTTCATTTTTTACGGTAAAACTTGTTTAAGTTCGATTTCAATTAGGAATAAGAAATAAGGAAAGCAATTAAGAATTTTAGGAATTCCTTCCTTCATGTTTCTTTTTCACTTGTCATATATTTTGCTCTGGATAGTTTTTAACTGATAAAAATCATTATTTTCATTATGTTTTTTCATGACATTTCTTCTTAATGCCTCTAGCTTTTTATATAATTTTTAACATTTTTTCTCCAAAATTTCGAATCTTTGAATTTCAACCTGACGATTTTTGACGGAGAACCAGAGAAACTAGATCTTGCTGATTTTCATGAAAACCGGTCAGTTTACCGCCGTTTGTCAAACTTTGTTCCAACTTGGCGAAACATGTTTTTTTTGCATTTCCATGTGAAGGGTCAAATCTCCCTTTTGCATTTCCGTGTTAATACAGGGCAATGCAAGCCCCACCCCATGTGTGTCATGATGTGTGCTCCCCGGTTAAATTAAAATGGTAGACAAGACCACTGATACCAACTCTACCACCATCATTAGTTATCCTGGACCTCAAAGTACAAAAGGGGAAGGATCCCGGTCTCTGCAGTTGGAGAGGCAAATGCACGGAGGCAAAGTGGAATGTGAGTTACACCGCACATTGCTACATGGAAATAACTGTAGCAAATGCTGTTTATTGTGCTGTGTCAGTTTACTGTACCATTTAATCTAAACTCTCAGATCTTGATGGAACGTCTGAAAATGGTCGAAATTTATGACACTGTAGCCTTGGGGGAGGGATTCAGAGGTTCCCTTCCCAAAGGGAACACATAAACACTTGGACCCAATAATGAGGTCTACCCAAGAACCCAAACTCCCCAAAAAGGTTATATGTGATGATTTCACATCTCTCTCCTTTTTTAATTTTG
>VSTD030003031.1:0-11253 GCA_008808055.3 Sporobolus alterniflorus | reverse complement strand
ATCTATTCTCAAGATCATTAGCGGATGAGCATAAGAACGAGTTTACCTGATGACAAAGTAGTTATACCCGTGATCTCATAATTGGTCCTTGCAACTCAATAGAAGGAATGGTTGTATCCGACGTAGTGATATCCTCATCATCGGGGCTGGCCTTGCTCAAACGACGGGTTGAGCTCCTCACAACTTGAGGCTTCTGGACCACCAGGAACCTCCTGTTCCACCTTCTCTTCCTTCAGAAAAACTCCTCCAACGATGGGAATACATGCGATGACATGCACGCTTTATGAATTAAACTATTCAATTCAAGAATTCACTTAAATTCATTCGATTCAATTGCTACTGTTTGGTGTGATTTTTTACATGGATAGAACTTAAAATTAGGAATCCAACAGAACTGGTCTCATGATTTTTATAGTAGTATTTGATTTGATTTGAATTTAAAGGAATTTTTGGAATTTCATTTGATTCAATTGTTAAAAACGAGGATTAGAGATCAAAAGACATGCTTAACATTACGGATGTTACAACCCTCCCCCTTTAAAGGAATCTCGTCCCGAGATTTAGGAGCAAGGAGAATCCAAGAAGTAAGAATCGACGCAGGGTAGCTTGATCGAGAGTAGGAAGATCAAGATTGTTGGAGCGAAGAAATCTTCTGATTTGCGATTAGCTTATCCTTCGGCAGACCAACTACGGAAGCAGATATGAAGCCCTGCTCACAAGGTTGAGAGGGAAACACCTTTAGAGGGTGGAAGCTTCAAAGCAGAGATGAGCTTCAGTGCATGGCCAGCGATGTCGTGCACTCAGATGGCCAAAAGAGCGGCAGGTGGGTACATGAGGCTCGGTGCTAGCATCCGAGACGTGACAGGCAAGGGAGGAATTCCTCGGCAACTTCCAAGGACACATCATGATGGGAACCAGAGATAGAACGGTCCTGGTCGGGGCTAGGTGCACACTGGTGATGCTATGCCATGTAGCTGAAACATGGGACGAACAAGGTAATGATTGCATCGGTTGTGTCTCAGGAATAGCAACAGCTCTAGGTTTGGATGTAACTAGCTGCAGGATTAAGAATCCAAGCATAACACCCTTCTTTTTGATTGCGTACCTCGAGTAATATGCCACCCATTTTGAAAGGATATCATAATTCGGTTCCCTTGCCATTTCGGGAGGAAGTGACACTTTCCTCTTGCACATCCTGGCTTGAGGAGCGCTTGGGCGAACCAACACAATTCAAGGCAAGTTTACAATCTGGACAGCTTATCAACCAGTCAAAAGTGAACCTACAGTCGAGTTTTCTCCACAAGGATTAAGGCACAACTCACAAGTCATGGGAAGGCATGCTCGAGTTTGTGGCAAAGTCTCCTCATGGTAAGAGTAGTCACGCAAGGCGAAGAGGGGCTAGGTCTAGGGGTAAGCAAGGAGGAACTCACCATCAGAGTGATTGACTCGATGAAGTCATCGAGGAGGAGCGACATGAAGGCATGCCACACAATGGATTAGAGGAGCACAATGAAGAGATGGATCAAATGGAAGAAGTTAGCCATAGGTTTCAAGGACGGTGGAACAATGAATGGCCACAAGTTTGTCCAACAAGGGTCAACTTGGTAGGTTTTAGTGATAATGACCCAACAATTGCATGGCGATACAGGTCTGCAGGGTAGGGCCGACGATTCTTGATCAGAAATTGAAGGAAAGGTGCAATTTGTCATAAAGGATGTTTTGGCAATTTTGACCATATAACGAGGTCTGAGGGTAGATGAGCGCGATTCCCACAGAAGACACGTGGTCACTGAAGGAGAAGCAATATGCGCATTCGCACGGTGGATCGACGTCATCTTACATAAGGAGGATAATTGATGTCAAACGACAAGGTCTCGAGGCCAACTCTTCAACCACAACGATAAAACAAGAATAACCGTACACTTCTGAAGCATCATGGCAAGTGATGATGTTCGGCTCCGCCAACGAGACCTGGAAACAACAATTCTGGTACTAACGCCAAGTCTGACTTGACCGTAAGCAGTAGTCGGAAAATACAAAACCGGTACTATTGTGTCTAGATTCTAAATAGGAGTTGAATATCAAATATATAGAGGGCTTTCTCTTCTTTCCGATGGTTATTCATATGCCCTCATACGATCAAAGGTTCAGGAGATATGCTTCATCGAAGTTGATGAACATTGATGGAATTTGGTGCTGAGTAGATTGGAGGGAACTAACTATTTCAATTTTTTTACCAAGATTCGAAATGAAACTTCAGAAACTTTGAACACCAAACATGTAGACATCTTCCTCAGATTTCTGATGAATATTCGTGTGCCTTACGTCAATAAACCAAGCAATAGTTATGGCCATTGGAAGACAGCACGCGATGAAATTTTCGATGAAAATCTGGAACCAGATTGAGTTTTTGAAGATGAAGGAAGATCCGGTTCAAGAACAGAATTGAGGCAAAAAATTGAATGAGAGGAGGATGTTTTGCGATCATTCCCGATTGGGTTGCATGCGGAAGCCGGAATGAGAAATATTGGAGTTGCGATGTTTTCTTGGCGGCAATGACCAGCAGCCAGGAAAAGCTGGATCGGACAGGTATGATGGTTTGGAAAATCTTCTCCGATGAAGGATGCTCTCTGGAATTGACAAATGACATGGAACCTTAATTTATTGAGTATTTAAAATCGAATTTGATATGGGGTAAAGATGATGATCAGAATTTGGACATCTCAAAGATCAAGATTAGCATTTTTATCTTGTTAATTAGGTTTGATGATTTTAACATGCAACATACGTCCTATACATCCTCACAAAATAAAAAGAAGTAGCCCACTATTGCAGGCTATGCGCAGTCGGTGGCAAAAAGGCACTCGTAAACATATTCTATCGATTTAACGTGAGTCAGTTTACCTGCAGAAGACGGATCACAATAGTCATCAACCTTCACGCATGCCCATAGGACCAGTACCGAAGTACCCCACTCATGCCTAGTCTAATCATATATAGAAAATAAGGTATAAACAACAAAATAAACACTCGCGGTCCTAATAGTTCTACTAAATTTCACCAATAACAAAATAGGCTTTATAAACAATAAAATAATTCAAAACAATCCCAAAAAATCACACCATAGCTTAGCCAGCACAATTCCGTAGTTGCATAATTTAAACGTTGTTAGCTTGCCACCTAAGAAGGTACTATAATCCTTATGTGGGCAGAACACATTCCTCACTGTAAAAACATTATTGGTCATTTTTAAGGCTCGTTAGGGTGCACTTAACTTCGACATTACTCTGATATCAGATGTAACACCCCCATCATAAAAAGATGGGTTGTTAACCAGGATCATGTTGAAGGATTCTTGACGGAGCACCCCCATCGTAAGAAGGGCACTCGTAAACTTATTTTATCGATTTAACGTGAGTCAGTGTACCTGCAGAAGATGAATCACAATAGTCATCAACCTTCATGCATGTCCATAGGACCAGTACTGAAGTACCTCACTCATGCCTAGTCTAATCACAAACAAAAGATAAGGCATAAACAAGAAAATAAACACTCGCAGTCCTAATAGTTCTACTAAATTTCACCAATAATAAAATAAGATTTATAAATAACAAAATAATTCAAAACAATCCCAAAAAATCACACCATACCTTAGCCAGCACAATTTCGTAGTTGCATAATTTAAACACTATTAGCTTGACACCTAAGAAGCTACTATGGTCCTTATGTGGGCAGAACACGTTCCTCACTGTAAAAATATTATTAGTCATTTTTAAGGTTCATTAGGGTGCACTTTACTTCGACATTGCTCTGATACTAGATGTAACACCCCCATCGTAAAAAGACATTGCTCTGATACCCGATATAAGTGCACACATATAAATCATAAATTAAATGCTCTGAATATAAAATATTACAATTTTGGTTCAAGTTTTGATATACCGGAGTTTTACAACAGAAAAATTACATGTAGATGCAAAAAAGATACATTCGACGATACAAGGGTAACACCTTGCCCTAAGATGTTGTCTTCAGAAGCGGTCAACGCCTATGGGGCCTCCTAGTTCATGGTCCAACCATCGAGTCTAGACCTCTCACTGATAACCGTCCTCGGCATCACCGGAAGAGCGAGAAGAACTACTTGTACACAATTAGATTAATGAGGTAAAGCCAGAGTAACTAAATCTCAGCAAGACTGGCCCATCAACGTGGCCATAAATAGCCAACTCGTAGACATGCAAGACATTAAGGTTTGACAGGCTAAAACCAGCGACTAGTAGTTGATCCCTACTTTCAATATTGTAGCCATTTTAATTAAGCCAGGATATTAGGTTTGCACCTATAAGCTATAACATTCATAAAGCAATCATCATCAAGGTGATTAACAACATTATAAAATTAATACAGTAATAACCATGATAATCATAATCATAACCATTATTAAATTAATACAGTAATAACCATGATAATAATAAGAATAATCATCCTCCAAACCATCCATCCAATATAATAAGACATACTACGAGATGACAGCAACGACAAGCAGTCACTCATATCCGAGAGTGTCACGGTGATTTGAATCAGTGTACACCCTATAGGGGGAGAACCTGACCAACACATCGTACGCCTTGCATCTTGGGTCTCAGGTATGACAACCGTCTGTGAAGTCCCTACTAAGTCAAAACTGGGCCCCTGCTCCCGGGTTTAAGTCTTGGCCCCCAGCGATCGACCGGCCCGACCGTCGTTCTGGGTTGCCTCATTCTCCCTCCAACAAACAACCTCAAAGCAGAGAGGGATGATTCGACAAAATAGTTACTGAGCTATTAGGTTTATTAGGCCCCCATAAACTTGACATGCGGTCAGTACAAAATCAAATCTTGTCCATCGGAACCAAAACGACACGGTCCTTAATCGATATAGGCGTGGGCTACCACCTTAGAACCTCGGAATAGCTACGACCCTTTCCCCACCTTTCCCTTTCGAGTGATCCACTTTCCCCTATTTGTCCTGCCCGGTCACAACAACATACATGAACATAAACATAGCTTCTACTCATCATAACCATCATATCATTCTAGTTCATGAAAAAAGATCCTATATGCGAGTGGGACCTACCACTCATCTTCTGCCGATGGCTATCAACAAGCATAGCACATCTAGTCGTATAAAGGTAATACATCTACAACAAGGATAACATATGGAAGGTTACTAACATGCAACCTATAACAATATCATCCAGGAACCCTACATGTAATGCACTATCAACACATGCATAGATAAGCAAAACAAGTCACGTTATTCATTCTATAGGATCTATATGCACCGGGGCTTGCCTTGCTCAAACAACGGGTTAAGCTCCTCACAACTTGGGGCTTGTCGACCACCAGGAACCTCCTGTTCCACCTTCTCTTCCTTTGGAAAGACTCCTCCTCCGACGGTCCTACATGTGATGATGTGCACGCTTTATGAGTTAAATGATTTGATTCAAGAATTCACTTAAATTCATTCAATTCAATTGCTACTATTTGGTTTGATATTTTACATGGATAGAGCTTGAAATTAGGAATCCAACAGAACTGGTCTCATGATTTTTGGAGCAGTATTCAATTTGATTTGAATTTAAAGGAATTTTTGGAATTTGATTTGATTCAAAGGTTAACAACGACGATTAGAGATCAAAAGACATGCTTAACATCAAGGATGTTATAAGTTTCTTCTGTGGTATAAATAGTGAGAGGCGAGGTGCCAAATCCCTCACCTTGCTATTTCAATCTTTAGTGAGTTGGAACAGAAACGCCTTTCCTCACCGTTGATCTTGAAGCTCGCCCTGCTCCATTGTCTGTGTTGGCTAGTGGCAGAGACCACAACAAGCATCCTTGGGGTAGGGCCCCCCGCCATGTTGGCCATTAGCCGCTATCCCGTCGAGCAAGGTTGGACTCCTCCCCTAGCCGGGCCTCACCATCGACCAGGTAGGGATTTACTCTGTGTCGACGATTGCCTGGGCTTGCTTCCTGTTGTGGCACTGATCTCCGCTTGTTGATTGGTGTAGGACTTCTCCTCCTTTAGATGCAGTGGCTACGTCGGCGGTGGCCATCAAGTTGCAGAAGCATCTTCTTGCCCGAGAGAGGGAGCTGGATAGTAGGGAAGGTGCCATCACCGCGTGGGAGGATGGATTGGTAGATTTCGAGCGCGCCCTTGGCAAGGTGCACATAGAATGTGATGCCATGCACGTCCAAGCAGAGGTTGTCCAGTAGGGCTTTCTTGCCCAGACGCGCGCCTCTAGTTCCAGGTCTAAACAGCTCATCAACCTCAATTGGATGTTGGAGGAATGCCAAATCCACCTTTGCCTATAGGAGACAGACATGGAGGTGCAAGAGGCGGTACTGTGGAGGAGAAGGCATGCGTCCTGCATCCCTTCGACGGGTAGGATTTGTTGGTAGAACTAGAGGAGATTTGTGCGCGCGTGGACAGGATCAAGGGTGAACGCACCGCCGAGGCTAGGTAACGATCATAGTTGGTCATGGAGATTTCCAACGTCCTAATCAACCTAGGGATGTTACCCACCCTGGATATTCCCCAACTTGCAAAGTCGGCTCTGGAGGTCTTGACGATGGCTAGTCTTCTTTTGGAGTGCCTGTGAGAGGCGTAGGCCTCCCGCGCTAGTCCGTGGGACTGAGCTTGGGGCGGCTACCGTGCATGTGGCCTCGGGCTATCTACCCCACTGTCTTTTGCTCCTCTCTTTTGTCTCTTAGAGCGGCTATGATATATATATATATAAAGATATTGGAAAACTTGTGCCTTTACACCCCTGTGCCCCTATGTCCCCAACCGCAATGAGTTGGGACCCCGGGGCTCAGGTTATACACATGGTGCCTCCTTGGTGGGGGGCGGGCGTCCTCCATAGACCGACATGATTACGTCTTCCCCAGAGAAAGGCAGTCACTCCTGCCTGGGTCTTCGTTGAGTTTTGTACCCCAAGATCATGAAACTCTTCATTATTCCACAGTCCTTTAGCTTATGCCTGACAGGGTACACATGGTTTGGGAAGGCCTCCTCGAGGAGTCTCCTAAAGTGGTTCGTAGGTCATCATACCTGACACTTGTCACTATGTGTGGTAGTCGCGACATTCCCCACACCGGAGCCGCCTGCCTTCCCGTCGTTGCCATGTTGTAGTTGGTCATGGCCCCTTGAGAACGCTGCTTGCGCCTCCTCTTGCCACCCTCAGTGCCCTCCTTGGCGTTGTGGATGGCGACGGCAGACATCACCTCCTGTCGCTGCTTGGGTCCCATCCCTGCTTCCCTGGACAGGATGAAGTTCAGTCACCTCATTGTTGGTGGCGTACTGGGTGGTGAGGTTGCGTTGCTCCTTCGTGGTGTACGTAAAAATGTTAATGTGTTTGCCCTGGCATGGGTTCCGTGCGCGACATTCGGGTCGCATGCCCGTGCCCCCCTGGTGAGCCTAGGATTCAACGCACTGACCTTGTTGCCACAGCAAGGCCTGAGACAAGAAATCAGTTGGCGGAGACAGTGCCATCCTCACCATAGAGGGCACCATGGCAGGCCTCTACCAACTAGTCCCGACACGAATCAGGCTAGAAGTTGGGTCAGACAAGCACCAGCTGGCGCACTCCGCTAATTGTGCGGCAGTGATGGCATGGATCTTCGTGAGTTAGCGGTAAAGCATGCCCACACCGTCGGCGGTGGATGGAGGTGAGGTGTTCATGGACTCGGTCGCAGGGGCCTTGGTCTGGCCCCCCTCACTATTGACCGAGGTAGCCACTCCCTTGGACCAAGCATGGGTGGAGGTGAAGTCCACCATTAGGATCCTCCTAGTCTCGAGCATGGGCTCGTGCCGCAGCAATTCATGCGGCTGGGCCGCGACAACTGCTTGCTCGTCGGCTAGCTTATTCTGCCATTGCGCTGCCTCCTGCCCAACGCTAGGTTGCTGAGCGTGGGCTTGTGCTCGTTGCCCCTCTTGATGAGCATGCTGTCGCTAGAAGGGGAGGTTGGTATCCGACCACGGTGTCGTCACCCACGGTGGAACCGTTGTCATGGCCTGAGTGGCCCGAGCATTCTCTACCATGATGTGGTTGTGATGGAAGCAGGCGAAGGCCCCCATGTTGTGCCTTCTGGGAGAGGAGAGGCTGGAGCCCCCCTCCTCGCTTGACATCGTATGGAACTCCTCGGTGGAGTCCTCTATCAAGGCTGGTCGCTGGGACGGTGACCCGTTGCGGGTTGAGCCCATGAAGGCGACACCTAAGTCATTCCTCGTGGGAGAGAGGCTCAGGCCGCCGAAGTAGTCGACGATGAATTCAAAGCAATGAAGTTGAATGGTTTCGTCGAGGGAGAAGCCACCGCACATCAAACATTCACCATCGGTGGAGACGCCGAGCACAGATGAGGGAACCATCAGAACATCTAGAGGAAAAATGTGCTCTTTGCACATTCACTGTCGGTGTTCTTTGCACTGACAAGATATAGGGTGGTCAAGATCGCGCGTTCTAGTTCTTAGGTGGTCTTACAAACAATGAAGCACGCAGTGATCTATCCTAGTTCAGACCCTTTCTCAGAGATAATAGACCTAGGTCCAGTGGTTTGATATTGAAGATGAATATGTGTTACAAGGGGTTAGCAGAGAGCTCGAGAAGTTTGTGTGGTAAAGGGGGAAATGGATCTTGTTCCCCTCCGTCTGAAGGGTAGCAGGCCTTTTATAGACCGCACAGGGGTTTGCTAGCTATGGTGTGATTACTTTACATCCAGGGTTAAGTTACATGGTTAGTGGGGCCCCAGACTAAGAATGTCGATTCGTAGAGGTTGAATGGGGCTTCCTGGACGTTCTTCTTGGTTCCCGGGCGTTGAAATGGATGGTGCCCGGGACGATTCTTGGAGACGTTGTCGCTTTGCTCAGCTTTACTTGGCTGCTAAGTCTTTCCACATAGGGGTCGATGTGGACGGGTTAGCCTGCCCCTTGCATTGTCCTACGGTCTGCGACTGTCAGATGAGGGGACAGAGCTTCCAGTCAGGTGTTGCCTTGTCCCATCACGCCGCAATGGGTGGTGGCGCCTTTTTGGGGATACAAAACCCCCGAGTCTGGATATTTGATGTGGTGTTGACCGTCCGATTACCTGTGTGACTGAAGCTTACATGAAGAAGCTCACTTTTACCAGGGCAAGTTTTCCTGTGTTAGAGTTATCATGATGATTATGTGTGTATCCTTGGCTGAGTCGCTATGTCAGATGGTGATGGGACGGATTTCAGCACTCGAGTACATGCTATCAGGTGTGTGTGGGTTCCTGTGGCCATGTCTCAAAGCGCCAGGCAATAAATGCCACCGCTTCCCAAGAGCCCGATGCCGGTAGAGCCTATCCAAAACTGAACGGCCCCGGGAGAGGCAACTAGATGCCCGGGCCCGCCCCGGGTCGGGGAGGGAGGCAAAACGGGTAGACAGGTGGTGAAATCCTGCCTGCTCAGGTCTATCATAATGAGGAAAAGAGAAGGTGTGGATTGCTTCTGGGTTTAGTTCTTTTTAGGTTGGTGGTTCCTCCTCTTCAGCCAAGAGTGGTGAGGCCATATCCGGTACGAGGTGTATGGTTTTCCAACCGTTTGCCGCTAGAGGGAACCGCTCATATCCAGAAATTTGAGCCATAACCGACGGTCCGTAGTACCCAGGGTACTTGACACCGACACTACCGAATCCTGCGTCGGTGCCCGTAGTGATATATGAGTACCTGATATGCCTCCCGCCGGGTGAACGACCCTGACCACCCACTTGACAGAAGGCTTGGGGGCTACTGTCAGGGTCCTGCACTATGGGTAACACGGGCTTCTAGTTACAGCCCAACAAATCTGGATACGACCCATTTCCCTCTAGCGGCAAATGACTGCAGAACTAAGCACTCCGTACCAAGATATGGTCCCACCACTCCTGGCTAAGGGGGGAGACCACCAACTTAAAAGAACTAAACCCAGGCACGGTCCACACTAGTCATTTTACCCCACCTCAACAGTCGTGGGCGGGCAGGATCTTGCCACATGTCAGCCCAATTTCTAGCTCATCCTTGCATCCGGCTCAACACGTGCCTACGACCCTAGTAGCAGCACCCGGGAGTCTCCGATCTCAGACAAGTGACCCGAGAGCCAGCGTCCTCGGACGGCGTGGTCATTTAAGGCCAGATAAGACAAGGTGTAACCATTGGCTCCCACGTGGGCCTGGCACTAGGCACTCGAGAGCTAAAAATCATCCTATCATCGTGTGACATAGTGACTCTACCACGAGAACACGCATAAACGTCATGAATACTCTAACTCCGGATATGCTTACCTGACGAGGATGGGGTTCTCAACAAGAGATCTGGTCCATGAAGGAACCAGACAGTCAACACTAAAATGGATCGCCCTTCCGACGAGCCTTGCACCCACCCGGAAAGGTAGTTTTGGACCACGCTGGCCTATACAGTACGATGGGATGGGGCAACGCCTATCAGCGGGCACAGTTTCCATGCTTGTAAGCTACAACCCATAAGCCGATGTAGGGGGCAGTATAGCCCCCCTCACGTCACCCCCACGAGGGGATGCGTGGCAACCAAGCTAGTAGGTCAAGACAACGGCATCACGAAGAAGCCTCTTGGGCTCTAACCACGGAAGGACCCGGGTAAAGAAATAACCACATCGCCGAGCGGCCTCCCCCGGACTTGAAGACGATATTTTGGCCTAGGGTCCCACATGTCATGTAACTGAACTCGAGTTATTTGATAACTTCATCATAGCTAGGGGACCCTAGGACTGCCTATAAAAGAGGCATCTACCCTTCTGGTAGCGGTACAAGATCCAGACCCCTTCTCAGGTGAACTACTTGAGCTCGTAGCTCCTCTCTTTGTAACACCTAAAGACATCAATAAACACCACTGAACGTAGGGCTATTACCTCACCGAAAGGGGCTTGAATCAGGATAAATCTTTTGTGTTCGTTCTCAAGACCAACTCGAAGCTGGAAACATGTGATATTGCATACCTCGTTATTGGCCTGTGTAGAAAACACCTACACTTAGATTACCTTAGGTTTGAAGAGTATGTCTAGCATACTCTCTGATCACAAAATATTTTTGTTGCAAGACAAGTGGGAGAAATACTCTTAACTAAAAACTAACTACTTTAATAATAAATAAATACTTAAAAAAAGCCAACACAATGGCCATCTGTAGAGGTGGTGGTAGGAGAGGTTCTAGACGCAAGACTCAACCACTAAGTTAATTACT
>VSTD030003030.1:0-11254 GCA_008808055.3 Sporobolus alterniflorus | reverse complement strand
ATGTGTCATATCTTTCCATGTATTATCCTTGTTACCCGGGATTTGGGTAGAACACTAGAATCTTTTACATCATGCTTTGCTTGCCAATTATGGGGTTAACCATGAGAATTGGTTAACATTTTATAGAGTTTGTGAGTCTATGGGATCCTAGCAGGAGGATGTTTGATGATGGTGCGGGAATGCATGAGTACTTGTTATGTACTATTTTGGATTATGGTAGTGACTGCTAGTGATCTTAAGGACCTGTTCATGGAACATGTAACCATGTGAACAGCGCAAAGCATAGGTCTAATATGGATAGACTTAGTTAAGTAGCATGTGATTTCCCAGTTTCACAGATGTTTGAGGTAGAAGGAAATGATGGTATAATCCTGACCTTAGGTGATGGATGGTGTAATCCTAACCGTGGCACAAGAGGGGGCTTTTGTAGGATGGTGTAATCCACAGTAGTGAAACCTTAGTGTGGATATTTTGTGGGCTGGAAAACACTGTGAAAGACTATGAGGTGATCTCCAGTTTGTACACCTAAGAAAGTGTACATTGGGCAAAATGGAGACTCTTAGTCACCGACGGGTGATAGAATCACCAACTTGTGAGTAAAGTTGTGCAACCTCTGTAGAGTGTAAACTATCATGATAGCCGTGCTCACGATCATGAGCGACATGGACTTTCACACGATTAGTTGGGGTATAATTAGAATGGTTCCAGTTGGGTTTATCTGGGTCCAGTTGGTTTGGTTCGTGGTATGCAGCAGGTGTGAAGCCTATGTGCATGGTTCTTAGTTTGGCTACAAGTGGGATGCCTGTGAGCTCTATTGGTTTGACTACAGGTGGGATGCCTGTGAGCTCTGTTGGTTTTGGCTACAGGTGGGATGTCTGTGAGCGTTGGTCAGTTTGGCTACAGGTGTGACTCCTGTGAGCTTGTGGCTCTTGATTACAGTTGGGTAACCAAGGTGCAGTGTCATACTTAGTAGTTGTCTAAGTATAGGTGCTTTTCTCTGCAAGTGAACCTGTTATTAAGCCTTTCTTGTTATAAGCTTACATATCATTATTTTTCCTATACTTGATGAGTAGCAACCATAAGTCTACTCACCCTTACTGTAACGCTGCTCAGAAGCTAAAGATGAGATAAACTACTATAATGAAGATTTCTTCTAGAAGCTTGCGTTGCCCCTGGTCGATTGTCTGTGGGATGGGTGTGTTCCGCTGCTGCTCGACGAGAGAGTCGATATAGCCTTCTGTGTAAAGATAATATTTTGTGTAATAATGTTTATATAATAAAGACATTGGTTTTCTACATTCACATTATGTCTGTATGTATGACAACTTGATCATGTGCATACATACAATGAGTATCTGGTTTTAACCTTAAAACCAGGTGTGACATAGGGAAAACCATATGTTGCACTTCCTAACTAATAGAGTGAGGCATGAATTCTTGGAACGAGGTATATGTTCTCATTATCAAGTGCGAGAAAAGATATGTATTAGACTTCACTGAAGAATTGTTAGATTCTAAAGGGCTACATTGGATTATTATAGAATAGATTAGGAGATTTTGGATAGATTCTTCCCCCTGTGGATTTGGAATGAAGTGTGGTCTAGTTAAAATATCAATTAATTACATCTCAATGTGTCAATTTTATAGGAAAACAAACTTGAGCTCAAACATCGTTTTTGTAGATGTCAAACAATCCCTTGTCTCATTGAATTAAATCCCTATGTTTCAAACCACGTGGCATTCAAAGATGAGAGGCATTTTAATAAGCCATTTTTCTTATTTCCTTACCATTTAACTTCTTGCGTTCTATAGGAAGCTGGAGATTGGAGAGCAAACGTAATTGTACAGGAAAAGAAATGTGAGCTCAAATTGTAACATACTAGGGTCCAAACTTGGCTGGACCCATTCACATGCTAGGTGGACCGTGATATTAAAAACACCCTCGCTCAAAGGACTAACTTCTAAAACATGTCACTTTAGTATTCAAATTGTGTCCCGCAAAATACGTCATTCTTGCTTTCCAATAAAATATTTTCTAACTCTTTCGTGCTTTACTCCTCGTTCCCTGCGTGCTCTTTACATTTTCATCTTTACTTAATTCTCGTGATTAACTTCTAAAACGATATTTTTTTTGTGGAGGGGGGATGGAGGTAGTAGCTAGTTGCCGACTTTGGAGAAGGAGCATCTCCATGAACTAATTAATTCACAACAGCATGTTTTGGTGACCTAAGGAGACCAACCACCGGTTTTACCAAACTGTACAGTTTAGCTAGAACACTATCCTAGTTAGCAGGGGAGGGGACGAGGTCATCAACACGGCGACCATTTCACCGACAGCTACGCTAGAGTGGTCAAATTAACACTCTACGTACCGTACCATCATCAGTAGTAGAACCCAAGGCAACAAAAAATTGTTAGAGGGCACTCAAATTAAATGTGATGTATTTGTTGTTTGGCACTGATCACTGCACGTGCATCTTTTGCAAGAAGACACTACTCTTTTGTGACAGTTTGCTAGTGAACATGAGTCTCATTAAAACATTTATTTTCTTATATGAAATAAAGAAGAGAGATGAAGGATAACCCCTAGCAAATTTTGCCAAAAATTAATCACCGCGCTGGTCCATGGATTGGGCACGCCCAACGCCGATGGCAGCTGCGGACGCCATCCGCGACTACGTCAGCTAGCTCCTCCGACTGGGCCTGCAGTTAGCCGTCATGATCGATCGTCCGAGGGAATGATGGCTTGAAAGGCATGGTCCTGCTGCAGGGCCGTCGGCAGCGTCTACCTGACCACCACCATGCATGACTCCATGCCACATGATGCCTTCCGATCCAGTCACTTTCTCACAGGTGGAAGCACATGCCGGTGCCATGGCGCTGGCCGTCGATCTGCACAGAGCGGCTGAAAACTAGGTCGGATTATACGCGCGCCAGCACCCAGCAGGCTTAGGTTTCAGGACCTGGCCAGATGGTGTATTCTGCATGTTGGCATGGGAAGCCATACAATGCAATGCAGAGTTTTCAGGGTTTGTGCTGAAACTTTTGAGTTGAATCCAATGTTGGAATACGACCACTCAAAAGGTGAAAGCCGAACTACTAGAAAATATAGAATCATCCTTCCTCGGATCCGATCCCTCTGAACCCTTCACCTCTCTCTCTCTCTCTCTCTCTGATTCACGTAAAGCAAAAGGGAGCTTCGGTCGCGTCACACAGCAGGAATGGAATAAGCCGTTTGCATGCGCCCTGCAAAGGCCGTTATCCCTCCGCAGACAGGTTCCAAGGCACAGGAAGAAACAAGAGGGCGATGGATGGCTCACCCATTCCAACTGCACCAGCAGCTGGTGCAAGTAGAGTGTGACTTAAAGTGCGCAGCCAAATGGAGCACTCGGATGATGATCTGGCCGTTTGCGTTTTCCAATGTCGCGGAAGAGAGGGGCGCGCTGTCTGTCCTAGTAGTAATAAGCACTAAGGATCGCAATATGCACAAAGGATTTTACCAAAATATGCGGGCCAACAATTAAGTCTCTGATAACGGACACGCCTACCGATGGAAATTAAAGCGCATCTGATGATATGAAGTGGTCGCACAGAAGGAATTGCATTTGCATCCATACCACCACTTTAATTGGATCGATGCAACTTTCATCTATACCAATGACATGTGGTGTCTCTGGTTCCACATGGCATTGGCATGCATGAATGAAAAGTGCATCCGGCCGAAATGGTGGTATAGAAGAAATTTATATTCCTTTGAAATATGCCAAATTTTGCAGAAAATTATCCCTTTGGATTGGTGTGATTATTCTCTTATTTTATTTTAGGTGAAGCCAGATGCCACATACAACTAATCTACTTACACTATATAGGCAAGACTCACTAAGAATCATTTAAACCAATTCTCTAAATATGCAAGGTATCTACATCAGTATCCAATCAGATCATGTCACATCAACATCTGTCCAACATCATCTACCACGTCATTTTACATAATAACAAAATTTTAAAATAATTTATCTCACTCATATGATATCCATTTAAAAATTTATTTTCACCGTTGTGTTCAATGCGATGACATGAACAAAAGTAGATCTCACTTGCATATATTTTTAAAAATAATAAATTAACTCATCATTGATTTAAATCTTCACTGTCCACTTGTACCAATTGAATCGACTGCATGAATTTTCTTCATTTTTTCGGCCCAGTAAGATTCGTGTCAGCCCAACTGATGACATCACCTCCCTTTTCCCTCCCCGGTGTCGCCTCTTCTCCGGCCGACGTTGCCACGCCGCCGCGCCGTATCACGCTTCCTTCCCATTAAACTAAGACGAGCTTCTTACCTCCGCTTCATCTTCTGGCAATGGTTCATCCCATCACCTCCCCTATCGAGCCAAAACCGAAGCATTGAATCCACACCATCACCACCAGCCACTCTCCCCGGATAGCTCGACTCCAATCCTCCACTGCTAGAAAGATGTCATCTCAATATTGGTCACTCTACCCACCATTTAACAATGTCTCCATCTTGTCTCCTCCCTAGCTGGAGCACCATGTCATTGGAACTCCGCCTGCCGCCATCGTTTAATTTCACAGTCGTCGCACGTCCATCATCCCTCCACACAACGACACTCACGGTGATAAACTAGTCAACCATTTTCACTTTTCGAACAGCTTATTAACATGTAAATTCACGTAGAAAGATATTTTAAAATCTCATAGTATCACGTGGGTTATCAACTAGTTAATATTATTATGAATTGTTTATGCTACTATATATTTTGGAACAGCCTGCTGTTCTCAACAGTGTGGGCAAGAATGTGAGATGCTAGCTGTTATGCGTTGGATGTAGTGTCATTTTAACAAACATGATGAGTCGTCGCACTTGACATGGCCGTCACGGTTTTATATCGCCATTCACTAAGTCATTCTTCAACAGAAGGGATAAGAACAGCGGCTGGAAGACAGGTGGCAAGCCTCTCTCCATGTTTTAAGGGGAGGTGGCAGCAGGCATGAGGAGCTTGGGGAAACTAAACAAAGCAACTCGGCCATTGCTGCTGCCTTGGATGAAACCAAGCTTGCCTTTTGAATTCAGAAGCAAGCATATGCAGGCTTGCAGAGCAGAGCGTGCTTGGATGGAGATGCAGATGCAGATGCCGTCCACTACAAGGCTGATTAGTATGACAAATCTCTTTTGGAACTGCACCCAAAAGTAACGGTATGGGAAAATAAAATAACATGGTAGAACAGCCCAAGATGACCTTCACATCTCAGTTATCATTTGTCGTTCTCTGAGGTTTCAGATAATCACTGGTCGAGTTTAACTTATGTAGAAGATTTCAATAGCAATGATTAGATGTCTGCCATTACCTAATTCGCTACCGGTTTAGAACCAACATATGTCTTGCGCAGGTAACTTACCTAGAATGGTCATGCAAATATCCTAGATTCTTCTTCGTACTTAGACTAAGAACCGAACCAAGATTAAAAAGATAATTTTGACCGACCATGCATCCTGAGTACTCTAGCACCCGATTTTGGGCAGGAACAGGAGGCCAGAAGGCACGCATGGGTCCCTGTGACGGGGTATCATCAGATCTTGAAAGAAGCGATGCGTGGCTTTGCCTGGGCAGGAGGAGCCCATCCATGTGTCTGCGATGCCAGAGCGCACCTGAATAGCAGCATGTGGTTTCCAGGGGACAGCCTCACCGAGCACGGTACAGCACAGCACAGCAATTGCCAGCGCCACTGACAAATGCGTAGCTCTCAGTGTTTTATGGGGACACCGGCCGGCCAGGGTTTAATTTGCAGGCACTTGGATTTGATGCTAATGTGGTTCCTGTGCTAGCATGAGGATGTCGACTGAGAGGAACATTTTGGATTTATGCTCTTTGTTTTCGTGTTGAAGAGAAAAGCGCAAAACGTACTTTGGCAAACGTCCACCTTGTGCTGTAAACTTATAGAATTCCCACCACAAGGCAATCTTGGAAAAAGGGCACCAACCAAGCTACTTCTTCGTATTATACTCCCTCTTCTTTTCATTTGGTGACATTTAGCACAAATAATTTGCACCGTGATCACTGTGTGGACTTTTAATTTAACCATGCAGGTTTGGAGTGAAAAATTTCCGCTGCAGTCAAGAAGCATAACACTAGAAATTTCGCTGCAAATTTTATATGCAAGGATATTATCTCCTTGCAACTAAATTATGGCAGTAAAACTCCAGAGCCCTTGGGTTCTATCCAGTGTACGAGACTTGATGGGGGAACATAGCCCCACCGGCTTGAACAGATCGAACTCTTGGCCAAGGGACTCGTATTTACATTGAAAACATTGCATCCATGTCTCCCATGTTAGTTTGAACTTTTCAGTATTGTTTGACAGGAAAGAGGTTATTACATATGCCTATCAGTACGAGGTGCGCGCCTATCAACTTGCAAAAATTTGAAAAGGAGTTTTCAGAACAGGAAGATCTCTTGTACGTATCCAGAATTTTCAATGAATGTGCAAAGGCAAACATACTGTTCACATAACATGATTTGGGGGAAATATTTTCATTTCCTACGAAAAGTATGGATCTTTGAACAGGAGATCGGTTATGGGTGCTTGTCAAAGGACGAGCGAGTGGCCATATGTAAAGCGGATCCTAATAGAGATATTAATTGCAACGAAAAGTATGCTCATTATAACTTGCACAAGGAATATTTATAAAACGAATATATGCAAAATTAAAGGGGTTGAGTCTTCGAAACTATTTACTTTCCTATTTGAAATGGGATATTAATTGTGACAGTGGTCAACGATGTGTCCATATAACTAATCTTAGCCATACCAGCTGCTAGACTCGACCATTGCAAGGAGCCAGCTAGCCGGTAGTCGTTGCACTCTACAATGTTCATAGTGTACAGAGCTGTTCATGAAAACGACGGTATCATGTCCTATGGAATCCAGCAGTCTCATCTACTGATCTACAATCAATTATTGACTGCTGATCTCCCTGTGTCAACTTATCCCACATGAATTGAATATGCCTGTATTTACATGTAAAACTCTTATTTATATATATTTCCAGTTTTTTTCTTGGTCTTTCTTTCAGTTCTTCTAGCTTTGCTTGTGAACTGAATGCTGGCCAGATGTACTGTACAGCAGAAGGTCAGCTAAATCTAAAGGAACTTAAAAAAATTAAAAAATAGTGTTGCTTATATGAATAAAGAAATTACTAACGAGATTAGTTACTTTATTTCTTTTTCCTTTTAAAGTTTACAGGGATAACACACCACTGACCATGCAAACTATACCCACATATTTAGGAGTACCCACCCTATTTCGTCGTCACAAAAAAAAATTAAGCACCCTATTACATGCCAACATCACTGCATTGTCTGTAAAAAGTAGACATGTGCATTAAGCTTTCTGGAACAGTACGTGTATACTTTCAACACTATCTTCAACTGGTATGATGAAGAGATGTCATTTCGATCGAAAAAAATGAAGAAATGCCGTTCATGTAATTGAGTTGTTGGATATTGTTGTTGTGGTTGCGACACGAGTACTGTCTGAGGCACTATTTTAGAGATTCGGAGTGGGAAAGTTTGAAATCTCCGATTGCAAAATGGAGAGAATAAAGCGTGGGTGGTGTAAAAGAGCACACAAGAACATACATAGATTTAGAGTGTTTCGGACTGCCAAAGTGATTCATTTTTCTGTATCACTTCAGTAAGATCTTGGAGTACAAAGCTTAAGGCTTGAGGAAGCTAGAGTGTGTGTGAGTTACCTGGGAGGGCTTGAGTAGTTCTAGGGTCAAACAAGCTTGAGGAAGCATGCGCTCGGGAGGGAGCAAGAAAACCTAAGCACCGATATGGTATGAATGAGCTGAGTTCTCAATGTCTAAAGCGGATCAAATCAATGAACTGCCTTGCTAGGCAGGAGACCATGCCCTTTTGTAGATCCAGGGGCTCAATTTACAATGTGTGGTTCACAGGTACGTCTACACTATATTTTCAGACAAAGCTTACATTGCAAGACTCACAGGCAACTTGCATCATAAGGCTCAGCTGTCCGAAGGAGCACAAATATGTGCTTGCTCTGCGACGATCACCATGAGGTCCTGGTGTGAGGACACCTGCCACATGGGGAGCCCAGACCCTAGGTCTAGTAAGGACCGGACCTACCCCTGGAACTTGGCACATAGTGCGCCCTTGACCTCTCTCTTGACGGAGCTAATGACTGGTCGTGACATGGGTCCTGTGCCGGACCTGACGCCCCGCCCTGGTCTACACTAGGGTAGTTCTCCTTAGGCTTGGTGCTGAGGATACCCTAGTCCCAGGGTACTGACAGTGGCCCCTGGCCCCATCACAGGTGACGTAGGGACCTGCAGGTGAGGCCAAAGACCAAGCGAGAGAAGTTGACGTGCTGAAGATCAAGGGTCATAGACCCCTCATTGGTGCTGGAAGCTGAAGCCGGCGTGCCTTAACTCTGTAGCATGTCTCCACGTGTGAGGGCAATGGGCACGCTACGATCAAAGACCATCATGCATCCGCCTTGGGAACTCTGCTTCAACATGGAGTCGTGGAACGCATGTTTGCCTTCCAGGAAGTAGAACCGCGCAGAGCCAGTCGGTGTAGCTGGCTTGTGGGTTTGAGGCTCATTGGCGGAGAGTGCAGTTGTAAGGTAACCACGGCGGTGGCGAACAGCCCACGGCGCTCTGCACACCGTGCACAATCCATGGCACAGATCATGAATGGCTGCCATGGAGCGCCACTTCGATTCACCCACAGTATAAGTAGCAGGGTACGAGGCACTTGTCCCTTTACACCGCCTTTGCAATCTCCAGCGAGTTCAAGCGCCAACACCCTTCCTCTCCTTCAATGTTGAGCTAGCGCCATCTTCCAAGCAAGATGTCAAAGAACAACACCAGTGACAAGCGCCCATGGGGAGAGGACTCAAACCTCTCTAGCTAGTCTCTGCCCCATGATACCCAGTCGTCATGCTAGATGAGCATGGTTGCTAGCGCCCATTGGGGGACGCCAGCAAGCAAGTAGGGTTCCGGCTGATTCTACTTGATTTAGGTCTTTCTTTTGACATGATGGATGACCATAACTTTTTTGATTTGCGTAGGTCCTCACCCCCCCCCTTAGGCCATGGTAGCGGCAGCCACGGTGGTGGTGGAGCTACAGGAGTAGCTTCTTGCCTAGAAGGAACAGCCGACCCTCTGCGAGGAGGCCCTTGCCATCCGGGAGAAGGGTGTCAGGGTCTCCGAGCGAGCTCTAGGCAAGGTGAGCCTGGAGTTTCATGTGGAGCGGGCGAAGATCGAGGCTACTCGGTAGGAGTACCTTGAGAAGATGCATGCCCACACCACTCGCGTGAACCATACACTCGCCCTAGACAAGATGATGGGGGAGAAGAGAGTCCTGCTTGCTGAGAAGGAGCAAGACATTGAGGTTTTGGAGGCAGCGCTGATGGAGGCGCAGGCTCATGACCTCAACCCCTGAGACAACCAGGACGAGCTGGTCGAGCTCCAGAAGCGCCTTGGTGAGGCTGAGGCCCGCGTCACCGAGGCTAGTGAGCTAGCTGTGTTGGAGGGTGAGATGTCCAAGGTCCTAGTGTTCCTTGGTCGGCCCCCCATCGAAGGGATCCCCCAGGACCCGGGCAAGGCGAGGGATATCCTGGAGGCAGTCGACGTTATCCTGGAGCACCTGAGGGAGGTGCATGCCTCCAGTGCTAGACCCTAGGATTAGGCGTCACCTACTCCGCCGCCGCTCGACAACTCATCATGTCCCCACGTCATCCTGTCTTTTCTTTTTGTTGTTATTTTTTTATATCAGAAACTTGGGCCCTCCAATATCTTTTTGTGTTCTAGAGACCACAACCTGGGTTCTTAGCAATGCAAGGACTCGGGGTGGGAGCCCATCCTGACTTGCTTGACGTGCACCATTTGGGTCCCTGGCTGCAGCGAATTAGGAGCCCGGTGCGTAGGTTAGTCGCGCAGTGCCGAGGGGTCCGGATCTCGCCTTGTCGGATCTTCACAACCTTTACAAGGTTACGGTACTCTGCAAAAAGTAGACTATCGGGTCTGAACCTACCTAGTCCGGTCTCTTCAGACTTCATCGAGTTGAAGCCCCCTTGCAGGACCTCCTTGATGCAAATCGGGCCTCGCTGGAAGGAGTCCCGGATCCGCCCTCTGGGTCTGGTCCTGGAGCCGGGGCCCCCACATTTGAGCACAAAGTGCTTGAGGGCTGGAACTCGATGGAGGGATGCTTGAGCGTGGGCTGTAAAAAGTTAGCTTTTTTCTTCCTTTTAGCCATACTCAAATTGGGTGCAATGCTGCCAGTGGCCGAGTACCGCTACCACATAGCTCGTCAGAGGGGTGGCGCTTCCACGGCTGTGGTGAATCCACCGTCGTCGATGCAGGTCAACGCGGATGCTGGTGACATGGCTCGTGCAGCATCGTGGAAGCATCTGGTGCCCCCGTCAATGTGACGGTGGCAATGCATCCGTAGGGTCACCAAGTCTAGGCCGTGGTCACTGACCCTCACCCTGCTCGTCGGAGGCATTCACGTCAAGGCAACGGTGAAGGAGAACCCGGGGATAGGTTAGGCTACTGCTACACCAACCACCATGGACGCGCACAGCCTCTCGGCTGACTATCGAAAGCTGCTGGCACACGGGCTACAGCGGCCCAGTGGGACATTAGAGTGGCAGACTCCGACACCAGCGTGGGAGCTAGTAATCAGCACAGTGGCGATGGCTTCATAAGGAAGCATGTAGCAACTATGAAGAAATTGACCAGGAAAGTCTGAAAGTCGTTAGTTGCCCCAAGAGTAATGGGGAGCACGACGCTTCCATGAGTTTTCATGACATCGCCATTGGGCCCTCAGACTAGAGGTGCTAGGGTCAGGCCTGAGATGGGGGCATGCATGGTCAAGATGACATGCAGACTCATCAGGCTAGCTGGTGTCCACGACGATGGGCGAAGCAACGAGCTACTCCCATACAGGGGTAGGTTACAACCCGCCTATGCTCAAGCATCAATCTTTAGTTAGTGGATGGCGTCCATGTGGAATAGCTCATTCCAACGCCAGCAAGACAAGATCTGCCTCTCGACGCCCTCTAGGGGTGGATTGACGAGAAGCTCCTGGGACACCTCACGGTGACGGAGTTGTTCCATCGTGTAGGACAACACTAGGTCATCATCGAGATCATCACCGGCGAGCGAGAGACACTCAACTCCTTCCATGGGAAGGCACAACCAAGG
>VSTD030003028.1:0-11254 GCA_008808055.3 Sporobolus alterniflorus | reverse complement strand
TAGTGCCTGTTCAGGTAAAGGATGTGCGACAACGACCACTCATTGGATCACTGTTATCTGCGACACTGATCCAGATGAAGGATGTGCAGCCCCAACAATTGAAGGATTCACTCTCTAATTGTAAGAGCACACCACTGGCTACTCCAGCAGCAATTAGGTCGTCAATTAAGATCGAGGCTCCAGCTGAAACGAAGGAGGCTTCAAAGGTAGTTACCAGTGAAGTGCCAGGCTCCACCGTTAGCAATGCTTGTGATGTGGAATGCACCAAAGATTCAGATGTTCTCCCAGCAAAACAATTGAGGGCTGCTGATGCTGACGAGAAAAAGGCGGAAGCTGAGGCTCAGGCTGTGGCGGAGGCAGCAATCGACCAGCTGGAGATAAACTGAAACTGAGGAAAAATGTGAGTGATCAATCATCTTCTCCCAGACTTTGTAATTAGCTGCCTCATGTGCACATTCCTTTCTGTTTAGTTTTGATTCAGGTTAGGCTCTCCTGGGCAAGCAGGGATTCTGGTAGGTTGTGTTGAGAAGGGAACTAGTAGAAAAACATTGTGTAGTGGTTGTCGGTGTTGGTTGGGGGACGGTTATACTTCCCTGGATCTGCAGTTGGCCTGCTTTTGGCCCAATGATGAGGTGGATTGTGAGGTGCCTCTAGGGAAGGATTATAAGGTGGCGGCAGTTGCATCTAAAATTTCGTCATCATTGTCGATCTGCCATCATCGATCTTGTTTTGCTTTGGTAGTGTGTGACCGAAATGATGGTGGCTGGTGAACTGCCTGTTTTTTATCCGTTTCCCTCTGCATAATAATACGGTAGTATTGTAGTTATGATGAAAAGCTGAAATGGGGGGATTTCTGTAGCTTTTTGAACGTTGGGTGCGATGAAAGTTCGATGGGTCAAAGTTGAGGTAAAGGGATATCTGTTGTTCCCTGGATTGGATATCCTTTGGCCTTGTTTGGTTAGGTAAAAAAGGCCTGGATGGGTGGGGAATTGAGCAGAATTAAGTCTCATACAAGTCAAAAATTTAATCAATCAGAAGCAAGATGATAAAAACGCTCGGTGTATTTAACCCCGGTAACCACGGACGAACGAACGCTCCGGGCAGCATCAGCCGAAGCAGCGAAGGCTGACCTGACCGTTGGCAGAACCGGGACCCACGAGAACCATAAAAAAAACTACTATTCCGTTTGACCTCCCCACAACCCGCATCCAGACCCCGGGCCGGGCGACCGCACACTGCAAGAACCAGGGCGCGCGGCAAGGCAAAATCATGGCGATGGATGCAGCGCTGCGCGTTTGCCGTTCTGCGCGCACTGGAACCGTTGAAGGTAGGGTAGGGTAGGCCCGAGCATGAATGCGGCACTACTACTCTCTGCCTTGGCAACCGGAGACGTGTAGGCATCCATGGCCGCTGATCTCGTCTGGCCGGGCCAATCAATTCTCTGCCGGGTAGGGGAAACGGGACGACGACAAGGGCAGGCCAGAACGGCGTCGTTTTCTTGTTCACTGTGCCCAAACAGAAGGAGCTGGTGATAATTATTGAAGGCGAGAGGGGGACGCCCCAGCTAACAGCAGTGGAGGCGATGATTGATGGCGCACTGATGCGTGCCAGTATCGAGATTAGCGGACGCCTTTCGCTTCCACTGCTAGTGCTAGCTAGGCTCTCGACCAGTCTAGAGACTATACGTGTACTGCAGCTCATCCTTTATCGAGACCGGCCGGATTCAGGCGGTATGAATGAGAGACGAATCCTTAGATGTTACTCCTACCCTCACGCGGAAGAGACAAACCGAGGGAAACCTTTTCAGTTGCTGTCAGCGGCTTAATTTACTGACTACGCCACCAGGCTTTCGTACACAGACGGCGGTGCAGAAGAGAGAACCGGGAGCAGCACCCCCAGTCGGCAGACTGCCAACCACCAGGAGGCGGTCCAACCCAGTCACGCTTCGCGTCAGCGACCCAACCGCATGAAACGGGCCTTCGTACGCGGGACTTGCGTTCATTTGTGTAGGAGGGCCTTTCTCAACCCACACATATCAGAAATTTAGATTATGAACTAACGGCTCCTTTAGATTGAAGAAAATTTTAGAGAATTTCTTTCAATCTAAGGGAGGCCTGACATGGTACAAAAACACAAATGGTTTTATTAGCTGAGCGAGCATCGTTACCCGATTTCGTGATTCAAAGAGGAAAATCAGACTGGCAATGAGGTCGATAGGAATTCCTCATCCCAACATAAGACAACCCATCGTTAATGGAGGAATGCTGATTCGGCAGCTCTTAAATGTTTAGAAGTTTGGAACCAGCCCCTTGCCTTGCCGGTTCCAAGTTCCAACCCAATCCAATCAAATACAGCCCAAACACAAGCCATGCCACGCAGGGCACCAACACGTCCCAGAACCGTATCTCAAACTGGAGGAGTGCACACGTAAGCAACTCTGCCTTCTTCACATATTCTAAACTCTCGCTCAATATATTCGTGTAATTTGTTTGAGAATAAATTGTTGAAGTGATTTTACGATATTTCTACCGGAGCTGCTATAGGAGCAGCTCGTGGTTCTTTTGTGAAGAAAACATTTAGCCTCTTGGTTGCTAGCTATAGATGAACACAGTGGACACCAAGATTTACGTGGTTCGGACCGCCAGAGCGTAATACCCTACGTCCACGGAAGAACTGAGTTGTATTACTCAAGCCTGTATGAGGCTGAGCCTTTCCTTTTTTTGACCCCTTGGAAGTGGCATCCACCCAAACTCTTTATAGCTCAAGGTCGGGTAATTTACAATGAGCCCTCAAGGCCCGACAGGTGGCCCCAGGGCAGGTAAACCCTACACTTTAGGGCACAACGGCTAGGAGTAGCAAATGACGTCTTCAACGATGTGTGCATGCGGGGTCTTGTCGCCTGTCACCCTGCATTCGGACAGTGGTATGGTGCGGTGCCGTCGCATCACTAGGCCTGTAGCGATAGCTGACAGGGGGCCCACGATGCTGGCGTCGAGTTGCAGCCGCACTGTAACCCAGTGTTATTGAACCACCAGGACCACCAACTTCGAGGTGCTAGTCTCACCCCCTTTGCTTGGGTTGGCTGCCCAAGCTGTAGGTTGCTGCAGTCGTCTTTCCAGCACTCCATCCGGAACCGGAGCCGAAGTGGAGGTCTTAGCTGACAGGTCATCGGTCACTGCATTTTCTGCATGGAGAATGTGCTGCAAGTCCAGGACCTCAAAGTCCTTTCCCAACTTATGCGCGTGGAGCAGATAGGCAGCCAACTGTAGGTCATTGCAGGAGCAATCTCCCTTGACTTGCTTGACAATGAGCTGGGAGTCTCCTTTCATGAGGAGCTGTCGGACTCCCAGCGACGAGGTTGTACTCAACCCAAAGAGCAGGATTTCATACTCTGACATGTTGTTAGTTGCTTTGAAGTCTAGCTGCACCATATACTTGAACTGGTCCCCATGTGGGGAGAGGAGTAGCACCCCCGCGCTGGCCCCCTGCTTACACGAGGAGCCATCAAAGAAGAGAGTCCAGTGGGGTCCGGTGAAGACCGGAGCTCTGAGCTCTGGCTCACTGTCGTCCGAGCCCCCTAGGGGGGCTTGCTGATGGTGTGCAGTCGACTATGAAGTCGGTCAGCACCTGGCTCTTGATGGCATTGTGCGGTATGAAATCTAGCTCAAACTCAGCCAACTCCGCGGCCCATTTAGCGATATTGCCAGTTGCGTTAGGGTTGTGGAGGATAACCCTCAGCAGATATGAGGTCATCGCTAAGATCATGTGAGCCTGGAAGTAGTGGCATAGCTTCTTGGAGACGATGAGGACTGCATAAAGCAGCTTGTGGACCTCCAGATACCTCGTCTTGGCTTCGTGGAGGACCTCGCGGATGTAGTATACCGGATGTTGGACGGTCCGGGCCCTCCCGAAGGGTCCGGCGCGTCCATTTCCATTGGTGTTGGCCCAGGGAGCTCCCGACCTTTGCGCATGGCGAGAGCTCTGAAACTGGGGACCCCATGACTGCCTGGTCAGGGGGGCCCGTGGTGGCCTTCGGGGACTGGGACCCGACTGCCACGACAACTCCCGGCTCCTCCGCAGGTCCTGGGACCCTGACCCATTGGTAGAGGAGCTCCCGAGCTCATGTAGCCCGTGTGGGTCCGGCCACTCGGCTACCAGCACCATTCTCACGGCTTCTGAGGTAGCCACAATGTAGAGCAGTAGAGGCTCACCAGGCTCTGGCGCCACCATCACTGGTGGTGAGGTAAGATACCTCTTGGGCTCCTGAAATGTCTCTTCTGTATCTTTGGTCCAGACAAAAGGTCCGGACTTCTACAGTAGCTTGAAGAACAGGAGAGCCCGCTCAGCCAGCCTAGAAATAAACCGGCTTAGCGCGGCCAAGCATCCCACGAGCTTCTGCACGTCCTTGATGCGGGCAGGAGGCCACATTGCTTCGATCATCCTGATCTTTTTGGGGTTGGCCTCAATCCCCTGGCACGAAACCAGGAAACCAAGGAGTTTGCCCACAGTGACCCCAAACACGTATTTGTTTGGGTTCAGCTTGGTGCGGGTTAGGCGCAACCTATCAAAAACTAGGGCAAGATTGTCCAGCAGAGATGCACTTGATTTGACCTTGACAACAATGTCATCGACATACACTTCTACCAAGTCCCTAATTAGGTCACTGAATGTCTTATGTGTGGCACGCACAAAGGTAGGAAGAGCATTTTTAGACCATAAGCCATTTGCTGTTATAAATGCGGTATTTTTCTCATCTTCTCTAGACATTGGTATTTGATAGAAACCTGAATAAGCATCTAGGAAGCACAGCAGTTCAAGCCCTGAGGTAGAATCCACGATTTGGTCTATTCATGGGAGAGAAAAAGGGTCTTTGGGACATGCCTTGTTTAGACTTGTGTAGTCGATGCACATCTGAAGCTTCCCGTTGGCCTTTAGGACGACCACAAGATTGGCCAGCCACCGGGGGTGGTGGACCTCCCGTGTGAAGCCAGTGTCGAGCAGCTTCTTGATTTCTTCACGGATGAAGTTCTGCCGCTCAGCGGACTACTTCCGGAGCCTCCGCTGGACTAGTCTGGCGTTGGGGTAGATTTTCAGATGGTGCTCAATCACCTCCCTAGGGATCCCAGGCATTTGTGATGGTTGCCAGGCAAACACGTCGACATTGGCCCAGAGGAAGGTGACGAGCGTGAGTTCCTATTTGCTATCCAGATCACCCGAGATATGGGTAGTCTGTCCAGCCTCAGTCCTGACCTGGGCGGTCTTTACGGGGACGTCTTCCTTACCAGAGGGTTGCACGCGGGGTGCTGAGACCGAGCCGCACTGGCGCGAGCTCAGTGGCGTGGGGTCTTGGCCCCTAGGCTCCTCGGCAGCTTCATAA
Organism: Sporobolus alterniflorus; assembly: GCA_008808055.3. Taxonomy (NCBI): domain Eukaryota; kingdom Viridiplantae; phylum Streptophyta; class Magnoliopsida; order Poales; family Poaceae; genus Sporobolus; species Sporobolus alterniflorus. The sequence continues at coordinate 5,877 of VSTD030003028.1, read as the reverse complement.
GCCACTGCTAGGGCCTGGATCTTCTCTAGCGCACAAGCCCCTGCGTCACGGTCCTCCCGGATCTTGAGGATGCCATTAGGGGATGGCATCTTTAGAACCAGGTACCTGTAATGAGCAATCGCCATAAACTGGTATAGAGCTGGTCTGCCCAAAATGGTGTTGAACGGGAGGCTGACCTCCGCAATATCGAAGAGGACGCTCTCCATGCGGAAGTTCTCTGCCGTCCCGAATGTGACCGGGAGGGAGATGCAACTGCGCAGTGTAACCAACACTGGGCCCACTCCTGAGAACGGGCGTGACGACTGGAGCTTCCCCATCGGTATCTGCAGCTTCTTGAAGGCCACAAGGCTGATGAGATTGAGGGCTGCACTCCCGTCGATTATGACATGGTACAGCATAACATTGGAGATGGTCAGGGAGACCAGCAGTGAGAGCTACCCGATGCCGGTCATGCTCTTGGGGCAGTCAGAGGCGTGGAACTCAATCAGAGTTTCCACCCACTTGCGGTGAGGTGCTGCTTTCGGTGCCAGGGCCGCCACCGCAATCTCTCGACGTAGAGTCTTGATGACACGCATGGACATGATGGCCCAGGAACCTCCGAACATGAAGTGGAGCACCTTGTGGCACTTGTTGTCACTGGACTCAGAGTCAAAGTGGCCATAAACGGCCTTCAGTGCCCTCTTGGCATCCTAAAACTCCATCTCTGCGTCTTTCTCCTCCTGTGGGTCCACCTTCTGCTTGCCCTCTCACTGGTGGGAAGGCGTGCCATCTTGGCGCTGCTGCTGCATCTTTTTGCGGAATTGTTCCACGAGCTTCTTGATCTCCTGGCACTCCGACATGGTATGGCGCGTGGAGTTGTGCACCGGGCACTTCGTGCTGCTGTTGTCACTATTGGACTGCTGACAAGGGCATTTGTCGCCTCTCGGCCCACCACGGCCCCCACCCGCCATTGTAGCTACGGAAGTGGGCGCTTTGGCCAGCAGCTGGTTGCCACTAGCCTTGTTGTTGTTGTTATTGTTGTTGCTGCTGCTGTTGCCGCCGCCTTGGGCCTGGTTCCCAGCATTGGGCTTTCTCTCCCTCTTTGCCACCTGGGCGACTGGGGAGTGCCAGGCACGCCCCTCCGTAACCTTGGCGCACTTGTCCGTCAGGCTGAAGAGCACAGAAACATCCTGGACATCGTGGGTGGCGAGCTTCTCCTGCATCTCCTCATCCCTTACTCCCTGGTGAAATGCAACCACTATAGAGGCATTGGAGATACGAGGAATGGTATTGCGAACCTGAGAGAACCGCCGGATGAAGGAGCGTAGGGATTCCCCCGGGCGCTGCTGGATGGCGTGGAGATCGGTCTCGTTACCCAGCTGAGCATAGGCACTCTCAAAATTGGCTATGAACTGGTAGCACAGCTCTGACCAGGAGTCGAGGGTCCCCTCGGGGAGATTCATGAGCCAGGACCTGACCATCCCCATCAAGGCTACGGGGAAGTAGTTGGCCATGACAGCCTCATTCCCGCCTACCGCGAGGATGGAGGTGGAGTAGATCTACAGGAACTCGACGGGGTTAATCATCCCATCGTAATTCTCTGGCAGGTGGGGCTAGAACTTGCGCTGCCGGACCACCATATGCAGGTGTGGGGCCAATGCCATGCACCCCCCCTAACGAAACTCCCAAGGAGTTAGGCGGGAGCGGTGCATGTCCGACTTGGCGCCCACCCACTAGTGCATGCAGATCAAAGTCTTTCTCGAGGTTGCGATCCTCGATATCTCGACGCCTCTCACGGTTGCGCTCGATGGTGGTGTGACTGTCTTCCCCACCTCAACGGCAGTTGATTTCCTCCCTGAGGTCTATCATCGCGTAGCTGGCCATCGATGTGTGATGCTGCGCTGGCGGGCGCACACCTAGTAGCACCGAGGGCGCTACGCCACGGATGGCGCACAAGTTGCTGACGGAAAATGCAACTGCTATGTAGATGGCTGGTGCCACCTCTCATGGTGTGGCGTGTTGATAGCGGCGACGACAAGCTAGTCGACGTCATGACGCCACTGCTCGTCTACTGAGGGTGATGCTCCGACCAGAGGTGAGTTGTTGAGCAGCTGGCACGCCGCTAGCAACGTGGCATCGAGGCCCACTGCTGCTGGAGGTTTGCTCTAGTGGTACGCTGGGGCTGGCTCTCCAGCATGACTGTTGTTGCGTCTATGTGGCCTCTCGGCCATCATGATCGGCCCACTCTAGACCGGGAAGTGGAGATCCACCATGGTTATGGAGCTAAAAACCAAGAATCAGTGGCAAGCACCACAAGCTAACTGCTTCCCCTTACCTGGTGCGCCAAATATCGGAATGATTTTATGACACTTTCACCAGAGCTGCTACAGGAGCAGCCTGCTGTGGTTCTTTTGTGGGGAATGCCTTTAGCCTCTTGGTTGTTAGCTATAGATGAAAATAGTGGACACCAATGTTTACGTGGTTCGGGCCGCTGGAGCATAATACCCTACGTCCATGGGAGAACTGAGTTGTATTGCTCAAGCCTGTATGAGCCTGAGTCATTCCTTTTTTCGACCCCTTGGAAGTGGTGTCCACCTGAGCCCTTTATAGCTCAAGGTCGGGTAGTTTACAATGAGCCCCCAAGGCCCGACATGTGGCCCCGGGGCAGGTAAACCCTACACTGTAGGTCACAATGGCTAGGAGTAGCAAATGATATCTTTAACGGCGTGGGCATTCTGGGTCTTGTCGCCTGCCACCCTACATTCGGTCAGTGGTATGGTGTGGTGCCGTCGCATCACTTGGCCTGTAGCAGTATGGTGTGGTGTCGTCGCATCACTAGGCCTGTAGCGCCCGGTTGCAGCCGCACTATAGCCCAGAGTTGTTGAACCACTCGGCACTGTGACAAACCACTGTGACCTGCCTGCCACACGTCTCATCTACATTTAATGGGCCGCCTGGTGCACGCCTTGCGAACGCGTAGAGCAGCCCTTGTCATGTAGTGTCTTGGAAGATACGCATGCACGCGCCCCAATGGAGATCATGATGGCCAGGTTGCTAGGGGTATTTGTTTAATTGCTTGCACCCTACAGAGCCCGTCCTCGGGACACGTGGCAGCTCCGGAGCTACCCTGAGCTAGAAGGTGGGTGCTGGAGCCCAGGCAACACGTGGCAGCCCCGGAGCTGCCTCGAGCCGGGAGGTGGGATCCAGAGCCGCGGGGGCACATGGCGGCCCTGAAGCTGCCCTGAGCCGGGAGGCGGGAGCCAGAGCCATGGGGACACGTGGCAGCCCTAGAGCTGCCCCAAGCTGGGAGGCGGGAACCGGGGACACGTGACAGCCCCAGTGCTGCCCCAAGCTGGGAGGCGGGAACCGGGGCCTCGGGACATGCGGGCACATGCGCTCGCCTTGTCCTTTGTCTTGACTTGGAGCTTGTACGCGGGGGTACCCGGTCCTTAGGGTACCGACACAAACTTGTAGGAATGAATTCTCTATATTTATATAAAGATAATCCACTATAAGTTATTTAGTGTAATTCTCTTAACATATAAGGTGTCCACATTATCCACCAATTGTCAAGTACCATATCATCCACCAATTATCAAATAACCAATACATTATGTCACATAATCTTGCATAGTTCTCTGAAAAAAACATAATCTTGTGTAGTACAAAAGCATTAAAATGATTAATCTCACTCATATGATATCCATTTTAAATTCTATTTTCACCATTGTGTTCGACGTGATGAGATGAATAAAACTAGATCCCACTTGCATATGTTTTGAAGAAATTATAAATCTACTTAATTTGCTCTATACTTGCAACGTGACAAGAGTTATGAGATGCACGAGTTGGGTCATGGACTAACTTTTTTTACTGGGTCGGGTTTAGCGCAGTGAGCAGCAAGTGAAAATTTTATATTCTTCTATGTTTATAATTTTGATGTTGTTTTCTTTATGCACCTTTGATCTGTATTTATTTTGAGCTAAAAAAAGACCTATCATCATTCTATAATTTTAAATTTTGTCATATAATCCAGCAGCACCACATGGGGTTACCAACTAGTTGGAATGCTTTATTGATCATTTTCATTTCTATTTATACATATATTCTCACCCCTTTGAGGGGGTGCTCACTGGAAGGACGCAATGCCAGTGATCTGACCATTTCAGTGAAGTTGGTTCTTGGAGGTACTGAGACATCCCAATCTTAAGCAAGGATGATTAGTTATAACCAAGATCATCATGGGTTGTCATCACTAGAGCAGTGCTGTATAATACATCATATACATAGCCTGAATAAAAGAGTTATCCTCTATAACTATATAAACGAACCAGCCTCAATCAATTCTCTCGACATGTGAGCTATCCACATCAGCTGTCCAGTCATCGCCACATCACCACTAAAAATATAAAAAAATTAAAATGATTAATCTCAGGCATATGATTTCCATTTTAAATGTTGCTTTCACCATTTTACTCTATGCAATGAGATGAACAAAATAAGATCCCACTTACATATATTTTGAAGAATTTTTAAATTGAAAATCATTTGAATCAAATTTCTAATTTTCAGCAGCCAAAAAATCCTTCAATGTTTTTATTTCCTTTTCGGTTTTGGGCCACCAATATTCCTTCTCCTATTTTTCTGGATCATCTCATACTCTCCGCCATATTTTTTCATTGGCTCAGTTAGCAGTTCAGCCCAATCACGCATTCGGCCCTCCGACTCAATTTCCTTTGGTCATCTTTAACCTCCAGATGTCGACCGCCGCTCTTCGCTGTGTCGTCCGCCTCTGGCACCGTGGAGTTGCCTCACCTCCTCCCCTCTAAAAACGGCTGCACCCCATCGCCTCCCCTAACCCATTTCCATCTCCTATAACCGGCGCCATTGATGTTCCACCACGGTTGCCTTCCGCTGCCTACGACCCTATAAAAGATGCGATGAGAGCACCCCCATTATCCACCGCACTCATCCCGGGTCCCATCTCTCCGCCTCGCACCCAGAACCATCTCCCCATCGAAGCTTCACCAGCCGCCTCTATTGAGCATTGTCGTGTGGTCATCTACGCAGCTCCGCCTCCAAGTGGCGCCATTGGCTAGAACCCCGACAACCTCCTCTCTCTCTCCAAGCTATCACGATGACCTCCCGAGCCCCGGAGCAGCTGCGTCGCTCCATGGTTGCGAGTCCACCATGGACTGAGAGTCAGTCGTGCTCCCGTGATCCATAGACCCGATCCATGACTTTTCCTATAAAAAACAATTATGAGAAATCCTAGAAAATGCCAAAATTGCAGGAAAGCCTTTGGATTTTTAAATAAATCTAGAAAAGCTCCTACCTTTTCAAATTAGCCCCTGAATTTTACCATAATAAGTTTTCAATCTAAATTTTTTACATAAAGGCCCTCAAAATTTTGCCAATGGTGTAATTTTCAAATATTGGTCCTTTATATTCCCCATCTTCAAACAATAACATTTTTATGTTTTCATAAATTATTTCAGTTGCTTTTCCTGCCACAACGTACGGGGTTATCAACTAGTTACATAGATTCTTAAATCACATTAGAGTACATAGATCATGAAGTGTTTGAAGTTTGAAAACATAGCGGAAGCAATACATAATACTACCAACTCGATGATACAAGGGCCCGCATCGAGCCCTATGTTGCGAAGTCCTCAGTGGCTCTTCAAGGGGCCAGCTCCCAAGTCACCTCCCAATCCTCGGGTTCACCGTTTGGCCATACGAACTTGCCGCAGCACTCACAGTACTCAGGCATACCCTCTGCATATAAAAATTAAAGATCCACAAGCAAAGCTTGAGCAACTAAATCTCAGCAAGACTGACCTGTCAACATGGCCATAAATTACCGACTCCTAACATGCAGACCTTAAGGGGATAAGC
>VSTD030003027.1:0-11255 GCA_008808055.3 Sporobolus alterniflorus | reverse complement strand
TTCTATAGATATGATAGAGTTACTACTTCTCTGTGGATTCGATACCCTGAAATACTCCTGGGTGAAGGCTATAATTGGCATCTATCCGCTTGCAGATTATTATGTGGCTAAGAAACGCAAACACCCTCCTCAAAGGTGAACTTGTGGAGGCTAGTCGGGCCCGGAATGTGGCCATAGAGAGAGTTTGCCGTTTGTTGAGCTCATCGGTTGAGGGTGCGCAATGGCTAATGGCCTCCGAGACGGAGCATCGAGAGCAGTTTGAGGAGCATTCCCTTCTGCAGTCTTGGGGCATCGAGTTGTGCTTTCCATCATCGGCATGTCGCAAGTGATGAGCCCCCTTCCCACGAGGATGCGGTCCGCTGCCCTCCACCACGCCGGGGTGGTCGGAGAGCTCACCATGCTTGAAGCAGCCGTGTCCTCTACCGCGGAGCTAGTGTTAGGGCGCTCACCTTGCGAGACCTCCCGGGTGGAGGTCATGAATGAGCTGACTGCCAAGTTTTAGGAGCTGGAGGAGTTATGCTTGTGGATTAGGGGGCCTAGTGTGAGGATCTACGGCCTACTCCTTGGACCCTTGCCCGGCCATGCCCACTGGGCTGATCGGCTGGAGGAGGTAGCCGGGCGACCTGAGGTGGCAATGGCTAGCTAGCGTCGGGTGAATGATGAGCTAGAGGCCCTACATGCATCTGTTGCACTTGTTCAGGATTCGGTACTGGGTGACACAGGAAGATCGTCTTCATTGGTGGTGTCCCTGGCCAAGGTAGCGGAGGAGGTTGAAAATCGAATTAACAGGGTGGTCACCAATGGGGTCCGGTGGGGGACCCGATCTGCTTTAGTTGCAATCTTGGTGTATTTTCCTGAACTGGAACCCGAGTTGGAGCTTCTTGGGTCTGGGTGGGATACACACCTGAATGATGATTGGGTGGATGCCCTCAGGCCTTTAGTGAGCGTGGCCTCAGACTCACTAGCGTCGGTTGTCCCCTCATCATTGGCCCGCGATCCTCTAGACCATGCAGAGTAGTAGCAGTGCCTAGCTAGTTGTTCTTTTGTTTTGTAAAATAGGGCAGACCCATGTAGCAGAGGTGTAAGTTACTCACGCAATCCTAGATGTAACCGTTTGCTATTGTTCCCTCTGTCCTAACATTGTACAAATAGACATGTATATGTGCAAGCGTATGTGAATATTACTAAGTATATGTGTAGGCTTCTTTCCTTCTTCTCTTTTTTCTTTTGTTGTCATCATTCATCATCACTTTTTAAAAAAAAATAGGAGGGAACTAAAAACGAGTGTGAACTTCCTAATTCGAGGTTAACCTAATCCGGGTAGCCCCCCGAGTGCCACGTTATGGCTGGGCTAGCCTGCCCGTGTCGCGGTGTTCTTGGCTGGGGAGCCTGCTTGCCAATATGGTAGAATACAAAAGAACTAGGGGAAACGGTTCCTTATTTGATTTAGGTTGCCCATGTAGAGTTGTGTCGCGTCGCCAGCTTATTGAGGTTCCGTCGTTACGGAGTGAAGTCCAGATGCTCATTCCTGGGATGCGGGAGCACTGGCCTGCTCTCTTCAGATAACCACCGCGATGGGTGGGTTGACGTTGTCAGTGCTCGGGACTGGCCTTTGTTCATGTTGAAAGGGATGTCGCGCAGCTCGGGCAGCGAACAAGCCGATGTACATAGCCCGCCACTCGTTAACCCGGGTGTGGGTTTTGAGCTGTTGCTTTGGCTTTCTTGGTGGCATAAACAGCGATGTGCTGAGCAGCCAAATGTGTGCTTTCCATTTTCTGCGAGTTTAGACAAACAAACGCCCTTTCGTGTCACTGATCTTTAGAACTCACCCTATCCTACACTGCTCATAATGGCCAGTGGGGACCATCGCAGCAGGCATCCTTATGGTGGGAGTACTCACCGGAAGGTCAGCCCAACGCCAACCTGCCAAGCGAGGATGGATGTCCCCCCCCCCCCAGCTAGGCTTCGTCATTCTTTGGGTAAGTTCCCAACTTGCGTTGTTGCTCACCTGGGCTTGCTTGTTTGCTGCGACGCTGACTGTTGCCTGTTGTTTGGTTCAGGGCTTCCTCAAATTGGCGATCGAGCGAGCGGTGATTGTAGAGTTACGGGAACAACTCCTGACCAGAGAGCATGGTGTGGTGGAGGTTGAGCGCGATCTCGGGAGGGCATGTATGGAATGCGACACTGCTCACGACCGAGCTGGAGTTGTCAAACAGGACTACCACACCTGATTGCTCGCTTCTACCACCGACGGGCGGTGCTCTCTAGAGTTTGACCGGTTCTTGAGCGGATGTCAGTTCGTTCTATCTGTGCAAGGGACGTACCTCAAGCGTCGGGAGAAATAGTTGGCCAATGACCAAGCATGAGACCTTTATCCCCCCGATGAGAGGGATATGCCGTCGGAGTTAGGCAAGCTCCGCGAGCAAGTGGTCGAGGTTGAAGATGATCGCGTCATTGATGTCGAGCAACTATCACATTTGACCATGGAAATATCCAACGACTTGGTCGATTTGAACGTGCTGCCTATTCGGGGCATCCCTTCGCAACTGTAGTCGGTCAAGGAAGTCATGGGGGTGTTCGGTCTGGTCCTGGAACAACTATGCAAAGAGGTGCCGGTTCATGAGCCCGATGCTTAGTCTATCTGGCATCTTTACAGCCTTAGGCCACCCCGACTGCTGTTCCTTCCCGCCTCTTTTTTATGGTGTGTAAGCGATGTATATATATACATATATACATATGTTAATGTACAAGGAAAAATCATGCCCTTACATTTTCGTGTCCCCCATCCTTGGACACTGTGAGATGGGATTCTCGTATTTGGATCGAGCCCGCGGCACTTCTACAGTGAGGGCTGCCTTCCGAAGATCATCATGATAGCATCCTATCCATGAAAAGGCGCCGCATCACCCTTGATGGGGGCTTCGTCGACCTCCATGTCCCGGGATAGGGACCCCAAAGTCATGAAACTCTTCATTAGGCTACAGTCTCAGAGTTTGTGCTCGACGACGTAGGTGTGATTTGGGCACGTTTCTTTGAGGAGCTTCTCGTAGTGGTCCTTAGACGGTCGTACCTTGCGCTTGCTGTTGCCCGTGGCCTCTACGGCATGATCGGTGCTGGAGCCACCTGCTCGCTCGTTGATGCTACCATCGCCATCGATTGTGGCCTCCTGGCGGTGCTATTTGTGCCTCTTCTTGCTGGCCTTGGCGCCTTCCTCGTTACCCTGGACGGTGACGCATCCCTGCTACTGATTGGGGCTGGCCGAAGTTGTGTCGCCTTGGTACCGGTGGCATGATGGGTGGCGAGGCCACACCGTCCTTCAGTGATGCTCTTGGGGGGAGTTGGTCGACACGTGGAGAGGTTGCGAAAATGCTCTGTCATGTGTGTGGCTTATGGTCGCCCCTGCCAGCGTCCCCTTGGGGTCACGGCAAGAACTCCTCCATCCACTGGGCTCGTCGTAGCGTGGGTTCCGTGTGCGCCGTTTAGGCCATATCCTTACCTGATGGTCCTACCAATGTGCCAAGGGCTCAGCTAGTGGGCCTGGCTACCACAGTGAAACTTTGGAGAAGGAGTCGTTCGACGATGGTGGTGATGTCCTAGTCGCAGATGGCATCCCGTCGGGCCCCCATGGGCCATTCCTGTCCTGAACTAGGCTAGGTGTGGAATCGAAGTAGCACCAGTAGGAGCACTCTGCTAACTACGCGGCACCGATGGCGTGAATCACCGTTAGCTAGCGGTAGAGTCTGTCCACCTCAGCGGTGGTGGGTGGAGGTGAAGAAACCATGGCCCTGGCCATGGTGGCCTCAGCCAGACCCCATCGACCGCAGCAGGGATGTAGCGCTCCTTCGGATCGAGGTCGGGTGGTGGCATGGTCCATTATTAGGATCCTTTCTTTGGTCTAGGGATCGTGTTGTAGTGGTTCGCTTGGCCTGGCCACCGTCACCGCATGTCCACCGGCTGGCTCGCTACATCATTGTGCGGCCTCCTGACAAGCGTGCCATCGCTCGACGGGGAGGTTGTCGTCCGACCGCGGTGTCTCCTGCCATGGCGGAATGGTCATCATAGCTTGATCGACCGGTGGGTTCTCCAGACGTGGTATGGTCATGGTTGAAGTGGGAGAAGCCTTCGCACCGTGTCTCCCTAGGAAGGGCAGGTCGGTCCTCCCTTCCCTGTTAATAGTCATGGGAAGCCCCTCGATGGAGCCTCCCGTCATGGTCCACTATAGGAGTGATGGCTTACCACGGGCAGGGTCCGTGATGATGGCACCCAAACCCTCTCCGAGGGGGCAGAGGCACAGGCAGCCGAATCAGTTGTCGATGAACTCGACACTCCTGAAGCGGATCGTTTCATCGAGGTAGAAAAAATCACTTGGTGAGCACTCATCACCGATGGCGTTCATGAACGCCGATGATGGAACCATCGGAACAGTGTAGAAGGAGAGCACGCTGCAAATCCCCTTTCCTGGCATGCCAACTGTCAGTGTTTTTTGCACTGGCAAGATATATGGAGGTCCAGATCATGTGTTCTTGTTCCAAGGTGGTCTTGCAAACTATTAAGAACTACAAAGCACACTATAGTTTATCCTGGTCCAGGCCCTTGCTATGAGGTAATAGCACTACGTCCAATGTTTTTGTATTGAAGAAGAAAAATAGTGTTACAATGGGGTGAGCTGAGAGCTCGAAGAGTTCACTAAGTGAATGGGGGATATGTTCTTGTGCCCCCCTGCCTGAAAGGTAGGGGGCCTTTTATAGCTAGGAGGCAGCTGGATAACTACAAGCTATTTATTTCTATATCTACAAAGGGATTTACATGACCAGTGGGTCCATACTTGAGAAGGTCAGTTCACCAAGGTCGGTTGGGGGCTTCCACGGTGTTCGGGCCTATTCGGGAGTATTCCAGGCTCCCTCCTACTATTCCCCAGGCCCTCGATGACGGTGGGGTGGACGGTGCTCGGGTCGGTTCTGGAAGGGTTGCTTAGCGAGGTCTTTCCTTGGCGGTGACGTCTTCCCTCGTGGAGTGATGAGGTGGACGGGCTACCACACATAGCCACCTACCGAGGGGAAAGGGCTTGCCTGTGAGGCGCCGTCTGGTCTTGTCGTGGTGATGGTCGGCGATGTTTGTCAGGGGAAGGGAAGCTTCCCGGGGCTTTGTTATTGGCTGGAGGTTTTGTTCTCTTTGGTACCTGCCCATGGAATATCGCATAGTAAAATGGGTTCTTACTAGGCGGTGCTTACCCCCCTGGCAAGGTCATGATGTTATTGAGGCATGTTCCCCAGGCATAGCGATGTCAAGCAGCGACAGGATGGATTCCCAACTCGAGTGCTCGGTGCCAGGGGTGCATGCATCCCTACTGCTATATCCCATCATGGTCAGTGCTTAAGACGAACGCTACCCGAGACCCACGATGGGTGATACTTATTCGCATCGGGGAGCCCCCAGGTATGCGGAGGCCCGGGTTCCCTTCTTTGGTAACTGGGTTAGGTGGACGGGTGGTGAAATCCCGTCCGCCCTTGTTCGATCGTAGGGTGGTGGACTAACGACATGGTTCGTCACTGCGATTAGTTTATTTTAGGTTGGTGGACCCATCTCTTCAGCTTGTAGAGGTAGGGTCACCTCTTGGTACAGGGTGTATGGCCCCCCAGCCGTATGCCGCTGTAGGGAACCAGTCATATCCAGGAGTTTTGCGCCGTAACTGGCAGCCCACGGTACATGGGGTAATTTACCCCGACAAAGTTGATGTAGACTACTTTGGATAGTCTATGAGTTACTTAATAGACCAATGTTCATTGATCTCAATTGCATGCTTAGTGTAGGTTGCAAACCTAAGATGCTAATCACCTTAAACGTGGCTAAAACTTGCCAAAAAAGTGTTTAGAGTTATTTGTCATAGGCAAGTGAGATTGGCACCCGCTTGAAGCCTTGCATGTCTAGAAGTCGATCGCTTGGTTGTGTCGAGACAGTCTTGCTGAGTGTAGTCGCTCAAGCTTTGCTTTGTTCATCCTTTGTGTGCAGGTGATCCCTCTCTCTCTCTTCTGGTGACACAGATGGTGGTTATCAGTGGGAAGTCTAGACTTTTGAGGGCTGGACTCTGTACTAGGACCCGTTGCAGATGTAGGTTGTCGTGGAAGATCTTCACCTCTAGGGTGAGGTGAATGTCCTTGTATCATCATGATGAATGCTTTAGCAAATAGATTCTATCTTTTCAAACACCTTTCGCTACTCTGTTCTATAAACTATAAACCTAAATTGTAATAACTTAACTTTCACTTCAATTATGGTATTGTATGCTTGGTGTGTGTGTTTGTGCATTCTCGCTTCGCTGAGAATCCCCCGATCGATTTTGAGGCGACAAACCCTTCAATTCTGTGGTGGTTCTGTCACATTGTATCTCGACGCAGCCTTTGCCCTGGCAAAGGAGATGCTCAATGACCCATGAAATGTGCACGAAGCCCTTGACCCACTGAGGACTTGCTAATTTGTGCTACCATCTTGAGGCCTCTGGCTTGCCCCAACACTTTTCTCAGTGTTTTTGGATTTATATTTCAATGGGAAATGTTGTAGACCGAGCTCATGGACTATGTGGACCTGGGAGGTGTGCTAGTCCACCGGTCCACCATGGACCAGGTGTATATTGATGGCAGCACAGCTCACCGCGGCTCAATGCGCTGTGACTAGGGGCCATGGTAACTAGCCATGACACTTTGGTAAGATAGAGGGAGGCGTTGTGGTGCTAACCATTGGCAGCGTGAGGTAGTGAGGTAGCGGGGTAGTGGAATCGGCTGGGAGGCAAAGATCAATGGCGGTGGGCGACAGTCTTCATTGGGAGGACATGAGGGAAGGAGTGTGGTGGCGGGACGACGGCTCTCTCGATGCCTTTTATACACCGGAGGGCGGGTAGGAAAATGGATAGGAGCGGATGTGCGCAACGGCGATAGTGGATCTTCAATGCATCAGGTTTGGAGTTGAAGGGAACCAGGGTTTGAAATGAAGGAGGGGAGGGGAGACAAGAGGGTCTGTATTTTAGAAGAGGAGGGGAGAGGGTGCAACTCAGTTGAGGGAAGGCAAGTCAGTGACACAGCGTCACAACTTCGGCCGTTAGGAGGCGATGACGCGTCCAGAGGTGGGAGATGGCTCAGTTCGGCTGAGTGGGCCGAATAGTTAGACAAATTAGATGAAATTTAACTATGATTTTCAAAATTATTTTTCAATGGAGAATGGTGATGTTGCATGAGGTGATGTGACATGCATGCATATTGAGAGATTTATGATCCTTAGTGGGCTATAATAAATTTTCCTTTAATTTTCATAAATATTTTTCAATGGAGAAAGGGGATGTGACATGAGGTGAAGTGCCATGACTGATATTGCATTTCCTTGAATTTTCAAAATTATTCTTCAATGGAGAAAGGTGATGTGGTATGATGTGATGTGTCATGTCTGCATGTTGAGAGAATTCAACATTAATTGCACTTAGTAGGTACTAGTTATAGGTTATTTTTCAATGGAGAATTCTGATGTGGCATACCTGCATGTTGAGTTTCCTTAAAGTTTTAGAATTATTTTTCAATAGAGAAAGGTGATGTGGTATGCCTGCGTGTTGAGAGAACTTGCCATTAATTGCCCTTAGCGGGTACTAGTTATTTAGTTATAGGGGATAACCAATATTAACATAAGAATACTAATAACTCAATGTGCAGAAGCATCATTAATCAACATAGGACTATAGACATAGGATATTCATCTTTAGGAGTGGCTCTATTTTAATTTCTAAAATGAATGCAAACACTTTTCTTGCCAAACACTTTTTCTCCACCGACACAATGTTAGAAATTCATTCAGCATACCTGCATGGTCTAATAAATCACAGGATTATAATAACTTACAACTTGCTGGTATGGCCTCAAACCGGCTTTGATAGGAAGCCAATGCTCAACCAGTTCATGGCTCAAACCGGACATCTCATGGTAATTCCAAGAAAAATAATTAACATACCTCTTCAATAGCTCGATTAAGTTAGTCGTATAATCAGATTTCAAATTTCATTTAACAAAACTTGGCCTTGGAATAAAACCATCTCCAATATCAATGTAACATCCTACTTTCCAAAGCCCGCTTACCGTTCAGCCCCCTTGTGGCTGAGGTGTTACAATTAACTCCCACTAAAGGATCAGCCATTGTAAAACCTTGTCCTATTTTTTAAATCCTCAGACTCCCCAATAGCTTCACACAAATCATTATTATTAAACCGGTAGTGTTCCACACACTTTTGCAACCACTCTAAACTAGCTTCCATCTAGGCACATGCATGACATAGCTTATTTTAATCAACTTTAAACTCACGGGCACAAAACCATCCTTAGAGACAATCCAAAAGCGTGCACAACTGACATCGAGTTAATGGTGATCTGAACACCCCAAAGTTTAGAGAGGTTCTGACCGCCAGGGTGCAATACCCTACGTCATCTTTAGTTGTATTGCTCTTGCATTCTGAAGATGACACATCAGAAGACAACTCGTCCAAGGAAGATGGCATCAGACAAATGTGCTACATGACGACTGTAGATTTGTGTCACTGGAAGCTTCACCGTGTAGTCTAGAATCATAGAGGAAGAACTAGAATAAGTCACATGGGTTGATACCAAAGAAGACGGTAAAATTGGGTGAGAGATAGACAAAGGAATGGAAGGAGCATCATGGAAAAGCAGGAAAGAATGGGAGTCAACCAAAGATATAGAAGAAGCATCGATGGAGGGATGGGGATAGAAATGTCGAGACTCATGAAAGACAACATCCTGAGACATGCACAACCTATGAGCAACCGGATCATAACAACGATATCTATTTTGCTAAACACATTATAGCCTAAGAAAACACACTCAACAGACTATGCAGTCAACTTAGTACGCTCACGAGGTGCAGGAAGCATATAACACATAATAAAAAAGACGAAGGCTAGAGTATTCTGGTATCTTGACACAAAGATGCTCAAAAGGAATAACACCTTGGAGGGCTGTAAAAGGTTGAATGTTACTCAAATAAGTGGCGGTGGAAATAGTCTCTACCCAAAAATGAGGTGGAACAGAGGAACCAAGCATATGAGGATAAGCGGTCTTTAAGAATATGATGGTACTCAGTGCTAGCAACCCCATTTTGAGCATGAGTGCCATGACAAGACAACTAAGCAAGAGTATCCTACTCAGCAAGTGCCTAATGAATAGACTCAGAAAGATACACTCCTACGGAATCCGCATGAAAACATGAATAGAAGTATTAAAATGAGTGTGAACCATAGTAGAAAAAGCGATCCTTGGCACATTTATGCACTTACTCGATTGAATGCAACTCGAAAGCAAAAATCTGCTACCACACACTTATGTTGAGACATCATACACTCTCCAGGTTTCACCTTATAGTCTAAGCAAGCATGCTCATCCTCTCTTCTCGCTAGGATGAAATCGACTTGGCTACAATGCTAACCACTACTAAAGACTACTAGACGAGAGACTCTCTTTCTAAAGAGGAAAAATGCAAGACACCCTCCGCATCTTGATTCCTACCCTGTAACTGAAGTCCTCATGCAGCCCATCGAAACATACTCTAGTAGAACCTACATGCCCATTGAGGTCTCCTATAAAGAGTTAGAGATGGACACATAATTAACCAATGCGTCCAATTACTCCCACAAGTGTCTCTTAACGCTTTCATGGAGACCTATTTGAGAGGTGTAATCACTAATAACATTAAGAACCAAATCTTCAATGAGTAGCTTTACTAAAATAACCACGTCTCCTTCCTGCTTGATGTCCACCACTCCATCCATAAGGCTCCTTTTTATCACGATGCCTACTCCATTGTTGGTTGTTGTAGTGCCATGTACCATAGCTTGAAGCTGATATTGTCCACCTCTTTCATCTTTTCTCCTATTATCATTTTGTCTCCTGAACACAAAAGAATATTCACACGCCACCTAATCATAGTATCAACTACCTCTCGAAACTTACCCATAAGCAACCCTACAATCCAGCTACCTACACTTAACCTACTAGGCTCTGTTAGCTTCCTTAGTCTTCGCATTCGCTGCGTCAAATGCAAAGACTCTTACTCAGTTTTTAGTACACTCAGGCAGCGATGTAATGCATCACTAAGGATACAACGACACAATCATTGCTCATTTAACTCATCATCTAGATCAAGATGCAATGCGCCACAGGGGGGGGGGTGACCCGGCCCTTATCCATTCAAAATCATACCCGGATTCCAATATGACGCATGGCTAAGAGGGTTATGCCCCAACGAGTTTCTATCGGGTTTCATCTCTATAAGGATAGCTAAAAAAAGTTGTTGGCTCATGAAATCTAACACAATCCCTCCTCCTTTTTCTGGCCTTGGGACCGGTACTGTTAGAACAACATAGATTGGGTTATATTCACTCCGAGTGTATTAAAGTAAAGAACAACCTTGCTCGATTGTACTGCTTAGTGGAATTGCATGGAAGTACTGATTAAATTGCCGATTTATAATATTATGCCTCTGCACAATTGAAAATGTCCTACAAAAATAAACCTGGCAAAGGAGAGGCGGCATGCTAGAGCAATATATAACGGATGGCCATTCCTGCTTCTTCATTACTGGAGATGTAGCATGAGGATTTTCTAGGCAAGAGTGATATATTCCAAGGTAAATTGCAGAAATTCAGTGACAACATTAAGGATTGAAACCTCTTATTTTCTGGACAAGAGTGATATATATTGAAAAGGCCCTTGCTGTTAGTTGAAGCTTTGAATCCTGATTATTTATTTCCTATTGTAGGTTTGAGGCATACAACTAATTCAAGTGTTGCACGTATTTGTTATCTGCTTTGCATACATGATAGACTCTAGGAGGTGTACGTAGGGGGCCACTGCGGCTGAATACCACTCTTTTCTTTAGTGAGGAAAGCTCTCTCTTGATTGCATCCTTTCATTTGTTCTACTTCGAACGTTGCTGACACTCTACCATGGATTTAGGATCTGGGTCACTTAGAGGTTTTCAGCAATCATGATAAAAAACTATGAGTTTGCGATTGTTTTTTATAACCAAATAATTCACCAAAACTAGTATAATTAATGAAAATTTCTTATACCTATGAAACTAATAATGACTTTCGAGAATCAGAGTCTTTTGTTCTACTAGCATCATCTGTGGCACGTGCTTGAGAGATGGGGTGTGGATTTTCAATGGTAATCCACTTAGTATCCAGCAATTGAAGGTTGACTAGC
>VSTD030003026.1:0-11256 GCA_008808055.3 Sporobolus alterniflorus | reverse complement strand
CCACTAACATAAATGCTATGCATGGGGTGTAAAGAGTGGTATACTACATGCTCATGCACAACTTAACTATATTAACTCCTTACAAGCCATTTGCTAATTTGCCCCTATCATTTTTCGTATTTTAATAAATTAATCACAAATTAGAAATTCAATAATCTAAGATTTATACATCTAATCATGTTCTCTGATTTTATACATGTACTAAATAGTGCAAGGGAGTTCTACACCAAGAATCAACATTTTTCTAGCCATAGATTATTTTCTATAATTTCTTTACTACAGAAACAGAGATTAAATCCTAGAAATTATTCTAAATAGGCATTAAATATGGAACTTTTTGTATAAGCTACTAACAATGGTATGCACATGCATGCAAAAACTCAGAGCATTATAAAGCGTAGATATTTATAAACAAATATTCTTGTATTTGTGTTCTTACAATTTTGTACATGAATTTACTACATAAAAGTGAGTTTGGTCAATCCCACTGTGTAGAGTGGTTCAAAAATATTCATACAAAATTTATTTTGTAATTTTTAGACATTCCTACAAGTTTCTACGAATTTTGGAAGGTTGCAACAATTTCTGAAATTAAAAACAATTGAAAACGATTTAAAATCCGCCGCACAGTGTTGGTCCAAAATCGGCCCGCGGCTACAGCGCGCGGAGGCAGGGCTCACCAATGTGGTGCACGACGGTGGGGCAGAACAGCGGCTCGGTGCGGCGGCGCGCACATCAGAGGGAGGGTCGGCGGCGTCTCCGTCTAGCTCCAGGAGCTGCGGGGGAGGACGAGAGGGGTGAGGGTGGCTCCAAATCGAAAAATGACGGCCGATGGGTGGGTCTCACCATGGGGAGGGGGGGACGGTGATGGCGGCGGTCGGAAATACGCCGGGGAGGGCCGCAGTGGCTCGGTCGTTGGCGTGGACGAGTGGCAGCTCGCTTGGCCGTGTGCGGAGGAGAGCGAGGGAGAGAAAAGGAGAGGAGAGCGCGACGACGTCAGGCGGCTTTTTGAAGTGGAGGCGGCGAGGCAGGGGAGGGGGGTCCGGCTCAGTGCCACGTGGAGGGCGAGAACGAAAAAGGAAGAGGGGTCCGGGGCGCGGCGTGGGACAGCGTGGCTGCGTGGCGTGGCCACGTCGCGAGCCCGACCGAACAGGGGAGGGGAGAAGGGGCTGACCAGTGGGCCACGGCCACAGTGCCGGGCGGCGACACCGGCTGACAGGCGCGCCCGAGCGGCACAGTGCCGGGCGGCGCGAATTCAAATTGAATTCAAAAATAGTTCAAACGGATTCAAATTTGCCCAAACTTTGACCAATCCAAAAGGTACCTTCCCTTACCCGAAAAATTGGAAAAAAATATGGTTGGAGAGACATTGAGATAAGAAACAACTTTTCTTATAGAAATTTCTCCATATTCAAAATGTAATTTGAACTAAAAATCAGAGAACTTCTATGAGTTGAAATTCACTAGAAAATTCACTGGAAAAACTTGGAACTTTGGATTTCGATGAAATTTGGCTAGCAAGCTCCTTGGTACACCTTATTGCCATCAAAAATCAATTTCTATCAAAAGGGGAACAAAAATTTGAATTCCTTTCAAAAAGGGAATTTGGATTGATTTCACGATAGTTTGAATCCTAAACTTTATTTTGAAAATCCACCTTTTGATTTAGCCCCGTATTAGCACCTAATTATTTATTAATGACTTTAATTAGGATTTCTAAAATATGGGATGTTACAGATGGCAAGCATGGAGCATATCAGTCTCACATTGGACGGGCTCCTGCAGTTCCTCCTCCTTCTCCACATGCCGCTGCTGCTACGGGTACCTCTGCTGCAGCCCAGGATTCTCCTCCTACTGGTACACGTGCTCCTCCTGCTAGTAGGCATGTACCTTCAGCTGCTCTTGAGTCCTCTAGAGCTGCCACTCGTCGGGGCAAGAAGCAGAACATTCTTGTCAAGGGTCTCAAGACTCTCATTTTCATGTGCCGCTCCAACGACACTCTTATCCGTGAGTGTCATCAATAGATGAGCCAGAGGCTTTCTCACCTAGAGGTGCACCAGCACGAGATGCGCACTTCAATGGGTTTTGAGACCCTCGAGCCCATCGTCTACCCTCCTCTTCCTCCTCCCGCTTTGGAAGACCTGTGGGCTTGGTACCACAACGCCAAGGCAATGATGAAGACGACAATGATGAAGAGAATGAAGAGAAGTAGTGAGAATGATTTCCTACCTGAAACCTCCAGCCGGACAATGTCTGGACCAACTGGACAAAATCCGGGCCAGACGGACATTGTTTGACAGAGGGTTTCAGTCTCATGTTTTGATTAAGTGTTTATAGGATTAAAATTAGTGATAGCCTATTCACCCCCCCTCTAGGCGACATTCAGTGAGCCACATCGACACTTGAGGTGGTGGAGGCAGTGAGCTACTGGAAGCAGCTCATGAATCCGGTCGTAGAGCCATGGGCCCTGACATGCATCCGGGCTTCATTTCTACATCAGCATTGGTGGACTACTGGAGACAGCCACAGGCACACGAGCTCGATTCTGGCCTTGCAGAAGCATCGACATCACGGTGACTACCATAGTTTTAAGGCGTCTGTGGGGTATCACTCTAGCGACGCTTAGGCGGCGGAGCGAGACACGAACCTAGGCGTCGGGGACGCCGCGAGTTCGATGAATATGGCATCGGGGGCATCTGTGAAACATTCGCTTTAGACTGCCATAGGCGCCCTAGACGCCACACGAATGGAAAAGGAGCAAGGATCTGAGCAGAGCAGAGCCTCGATAGCTTGGGAAGGAGAGGGGATCTGAGCTCCGGCTGTGGCTAGATTGGGGAACGGGGAGGAGGAGCAGGGCCGTCACGGCGGCTGACTAGCGGTGGCTGGATTGGAGAACGGGGAGGAGTAGGGTCACGGCGGCTGACCGGAGGTGGCTCACTTGCCTGGTGACTGGATGTGGCTTGCCTCCATGGCAGCTCATCAAACTCAGGAGAGGCTGGCAACTGGGAATGAAACACTAGCCTGTGCTCCCCTGCTACTTATATAGTTGTGTGCTGTGTGGGCTGGTCCATAGCCCAACAACTGCAGCCCATATTTGTTGTTTCTATTAGTTTTGACTATGAATTCTTACACTCTTGTGAATTTAAATATAAAAGTATCATAACTTTTTATAGATAATTCCAATTTTAATATATATATATATGGCATTCCCTCACCTTTACGCCTTATCACTTAAAAGGTAAAAAGGGGGCCGAGCGCCATAACTTGCCTTATCGCCTTAAAAACTATGGTGACTACATACCGTGCATACAATTCTACCATTCTATATATACTCTGAATATGGCATAGTGGCCAAGGCAAGGAACAAGGATTGAATAGGCAGAGGTGGTGATCCAGCTTAGGTCTTGTTCAATTATAACAAATCAGGCCTGGATTGATCTATATTGGGGTCTAATCCAGGTCGCAATACAAACCTATGAAAAAATCAACATTTTCTTTTTTTCATTCGGTTAAGGCCAGTTTGGATTCTAGTCCAAAGGCATGGATGTTTGTACCGTCCCAAGTCATGGATCAAAACTACAACTCGAATGGTCCAGAAAAAATCCAAGGAGTAAGGGTTTTGGATGAGACTGATATTTATTCATGCATAGATAATTCATATGGATTAAATAAACACATGAAATTTAATCCCATAAAGGGATTGAGTGAGACACATGGTTTCACCCAATCCAATAGGAGACTAAAAACATAATGGGATCTCCACCATGACAACCTAATAAGGTCTTAAAGTCGATAATGAACACAATGTTAAAAAAAAGTTCCACCAAGGAGTGAGGGTTTTAGGTGAGATTGATATTTATTCATGCATAGATAATTCATATGGATTAAATGAACACATGAAATTTAAATCTCATAAAGGGAATGACTGGAGACATGATTTCACCCAGTCCAATAAGAAATTAAAAACATAATGGGATCTCCACGATCACAACCTAACAAGGCTTTAAAGTCAACTTGGCCTATGCTAATTGTAATATCTCTTTTGTGTGACACACTTCTACTCGCCTATGCTACCTACAGTAGCTCAACTGAAATCCCAAGCTGTCTTCATTACAGTTTTTCAAAACTCAATTAATTTTACATAAGAAAATGGGTCTGACTTTGAGAACTGTGAAGAATTGTAAACACGTTGATTTACAACTAGATTGCAAATAATTTTTTCCTACTCAGAGTCAGGGCGGTGCGTTTTGTTGCTGCTTTACGGGTCCGTTTAACTGGATTTTCCCCATCTTTGGAACTTACTGGGGTGCATTCCGTTTGCAGATTGCAATATGTTTATGGGCTATTGAGAATAAGGCCTGGTTGTTTTTTTGAAATAATGGTTATCTTGCCTTAATGCCAATAAAAAGAACCCCGATAAAGCATATATTTTGAAAATCAAAAGTTGTACTCCCTCTGGTTACAAAAATGAAGTCATTTAGGACAAGGACACATTCTTTAAGATATAACTTTGACCACTATTTTCTACTAAAATATGTGTGTAAAAACTAAGACACATAGATATTAAGAAAATATAATTCAATATAACTCTATAAATATGCTTTATATATTCACAAATTGAATATTTTAAAAATTATTGATGGTCAAACTTTTAAAATTTTGACTGTGTTCTTGTCCAAAACGACTTCTTTTATGTGACTGGAGGGAGTATAAACTTTATTTAGTTGAGTTACTTGTGGTTGAATCAGATCCTTCAATTCAATATGTTTGTTTGCATTCAATCATATATCCCACTCTGATCTCTTGGAGACATTAAGGGAGTTAAGGTGTACCTAACCCTAGTCTATTCAAACAGAAGTATTCGACATTCACCGTTTTTCATTTAGTTTTGGTTGGACACTTCAAACCATCTATCCCTACCAATATAACTTGATCTGGATGGATCAACTTGCCAAATAGCTAGATTCCTCTATCAAACCTTTTGCCCCTATGCATTGTGCAAGTTCACTCGCATGAAAACATGTTGCTTATCATGATAAAACCAATGCATAAGTAATTTTTTTAGAAACACAGTACATACGTAGATACTCATATACATATGAGTACTCCCCTTATGAATACACATATGTACACCCTACCCATATGAGCTCATTCAAAAGATTGAGTCGGCTTGATCTTGAGATTCATGAAGTCGATCACTAAGAGCGTCTCGCTATCGATGGGGACATCCGTTACCACTGAAAGAATAATTAGTCACAAATATGCAACACATATGTCAAATCTGGGATTTGAATCTAGGTGGATTGGTTCCACCATAAGGAATCTAACCATCTGAGCTAGGCTGAGTTTGCAACCAATGCATAAGTAATTTGAATAATGCCACTCATTGTTCTTGTTTTCACTGATACATCACTCTGCGTATTTATATCCCGCACTCCATCGTTATTGTTTTCTGAAGCACGCTTATTCACTACCCCGACAAAACAAAATGACAGCCATAGATTACTCAGTTAGCACCAAGCACGGCCCATTGAGGGCATGTACAACCCTGAGTCGAGGGAATGGTCATCTAAGCACAAGAGACGACTCAAGAGTCTGCCCAGTATAATGGAGGGTCTCTAAGCCCTGACTCTTAATAAATGCATCCTGTGTAGAAGAACTAAATGTTGATGGATCTATTATGCATGATAACTTTAGTAGAGGTCATATATATTGTTTTTAAACTCGTAACATTTTAATAAAATTTAGACAATAGGAATTTCGTATGCAACATATCAGTACACAGATTCACACTAGAGCACAAGAAAGCCAAGTGAAACGTATCAGTTTACAAGCCAAAATGGTATATCATATTACAAACCCTTTTCCTATGATTAGGAGGTGCACCTTCTCTTATACAAGCTTCAGGATCAAAAGTGTCACAGAATTGTTCAGCTCAAGATAACATGACATATTAGGATAACATGGCACCACAGTTCCTATGCAGTTAGAATTTCGTATGCAGTCAGGAATACATAAGAGGAGATTACTTCAGATAACAGGACATATCACAATTCATGTTCAGCTCAAGATAACAGGACATCACAGTTCGTGTTCAACTCAAGATAATAGGACATATCAGGATCAAAAGTGCCACATAATTCCGGATAACAAGACATCACATTACTTTAGGATGCATTAGAATATATAAGACTTCAGATTACTAAAGAAGATTAAGTAAGACATCACATCACTTTAGGATAATTTTGGGAACAACTTCTTCCTCAAACATTTAAGAGCAGCAACATGCTCAGCTTTCATATCACCATCCATTCCTGATGTATCTTGTACGAGGAGGTTCGAGTATGTTTCCATCATCTTAGATTCTTTTTCAATTAGATTTGCATCTTTCTCTTCCTTTGCCCTTTGGAGATCAATTTTTTGTGCCTCCATCTTGTCATTATTTATCTTCCCTTGCATCTCAAGAAGCTTGAGCCGATTAGCATGGACATCATTTTGAATCTTCTCAAACCTATCAAGCTCATCCACGTTTATGGCACTCTCTTTGTTTTTTCCTTTATCTTCACGTGCAACCTTTTTAGCCTTCTTCTGTCCCGTCGGTCGAGGAACCTCAATATCTTCTAGTCCACCACCCTCATTCATGTTGTCATCATCCATCTCCTTCCTCTTAATCTGACTTTGGTTGTAAGCAATCCACTTTTCTTGATTCTAAACCATGTTCCACACATTCATATGAAGATATTGTGATCCATTACTCTATTTCTCATATAGCTTGTGCGCTTTCTCTAACCACATTTCATCTGAATAACCACTGGTGTATAACCTTCTAGCCTTCAGCCAACAGTCATTGAATATATTTGCCCACCTATTTATCTTATGCCACCTCTCCTTAACCTGTCTTTTGGTCCTCAGTCTATTCTTTAGAGTAGTGATGTTGTACTCTTGCTGCACATCATTCCAATATTGTTCGCCCTTATTGTTGTTTCCCTTGATTGAGTCAAGCACTTATCTACATAGAAATCAAAATTGTAAGTGCATTTTAGAGAATACATTGGACCGACAAATAAAATTTGGTTAGAACAGTACCACTCTCCCATCTTCTTCCTGTTTCCAAATTAGTCGTGACTCGGTCCTAACTCCATCTCCATCTTCATTTGTATCTTCACTCTCAATGTCAGCAGGGCTGTTGAGTGGCTGCCCCACTTGTCCAACTAAATGAGCGTTCTCGGGCAGGTTGTTTGGATGATTCATCATATAGCTCATGAAACCATCGTGGCTGGAAAAAATATAACAAGCAGTGAACATCATATAACTTAGAATAAGAAATCTCTGAACTAAGCATATCGATATGAACAATCAGCTAGCATATTGACATGAACTAAGCACCTACATTCCTGCTACTACAAATCAATTACACTCATATCAGGATAAAATAGGTGGTAACAAGTTCATACCAGGATAAAACAAGTTCATATCAGGACAAAACATGTTACTTCATCATGATAAAACAAGTTACTTCATCAGGATAAAACAAGTTACTTCATGAGGATTAAACCCTGGGGGCTGAAAAACAAATAAATCAGCAAATTATCTACAAAAATAGCAACTTATCTTTGATAATCAACTACACAATTATGCAAATCAGCAAATCACCAATCTACAACAGCAGCTTATCTTTTTTGTTCTATGCACAATTTGGAGTTTGGATTGCTCGAGACTAACTCTGTTGATGATGACCTTGCACAAATGAAAAAATAATTGTCTAGCAACTCTTTGGTACGTGTAGTTGCTTGGATCCCCAAATTACAGTTACAATTCAGAAAACATTCTAAAGCATGTTCTATCAGCAAATCAACTACACAACATATCATATAGCAACAAAAGCACATCATACAAATTTTGTACTGTAAATCAATTACACAGATCTTGAAATCAATTACACCCAATCAAGACTACCAGCTCCAGCCTCAATCCAAATCCCTAACCCGATGATCTTGAAATTGATGGGGAGAAGTTTGGCCCTTACCTTCAAAGCAAATCCACAAAGGAAGACCCATGAACATCGACGGCAGGTGAAGGGGAGCCGTAGTAGACCCGGCCGCCGACGACGAAGATTTGGGCATCCACAGTACGGGGGATCCGACCGCCGGTGACTGGATGCGGGGACATGGTACCCCAATAGGCGGCAGCCACGACTGAGGCAGAGGTGGCATCGATGGATGGAGTGGCAGTGGTGGTCGACTCGCGGGCGCGAAGTCCTGGAGCGATGAAGCGACGGCTGTCGGCCGGTGCAGAGGCTCCCGGATGACCAACAGACGCAAACTCATGATGAAGATTGGGGCAAGCGCATGAGATCAGTAAGAGATGGGTCGTTGCGTACAACGTCGAGACGTCGCCTACTCCTGCTTCTCAAATGACGAGAATAGTCCATCTCTTGACAAAGAGACAGTGGTTTGATTTTTTTTCAAATACCCCTTGGAGACGATCGGAGAGTCAACTCTAAGAGTCTGGGCTGTACATGACCTGATATCAATCCAGAGGACCAGGTTCACCCATGTCGTGTTTGGTTGGGTGCATGAGCCCCAACCATACCCATTGGATGCAGGATACCGTTGATCGGTTGCCTGCCTCCTCGGCCAGCCTTAGTGCATACAAAGATCCCTTGCAGCCTGGCTGATCCGATACGAGAAAACTTTTCATTTCTAACGAGCCAGGCCCGTAGCATGTAACACTGGTATGTGAGAGAGTGCTTTGAAGAAAAAAAAATTGGTTCCCACATATGTTATACAACCAACCAACCAATCTACATAAAGTAGAATAGGCCAAACAACATCGTGTTGATTGTGTTTGGTTTCAATTTTTTGTCGCTTTTCAATGGAGAAACATAAGAAAAGCTTAGAATCATATCAAATGGTCTGAATCTTCATCGATTTTTCACACCATGACTTCTACTCCCATCAAGCTTTTTATATTAAAAAGCAGCATCTTCACAACGCGCTAAGAATCACAATTCTTAGAAATACAGTGATAAGACACGCATCCGCACGCCGCGAATCCAAAGACGGCCGTTACATCTCCGTAGCCTCTGTCTCACCCATCACTACCGCGAGTTCCGCTCTCCACCCTCCTCCATATTCGCCACCCCGAACCCGATCCTCAAACCCCTACCACCCTTCCCTGTAGCGCGGAGCCGCCACTCCCCACCCCTCGCTCACCATTCCGAGGAAAACCTAGATCCGGACGCCTCGCCGCCGGCCATGGCGATGCGCCGAGCCCTCTCCTCCGTCCTCCGCTCCGCCTCCCGCCTCCGTTCCGCCTCCCCGTCCCCGTGCCCCCGCGCACCTCTCCCACACCGCCCGTCTCCCGCTGGATTCCTCCTTAACCAAGCCGCCGGCTACGCCTCCGCCGCGGCGGCCAAGGTGGAGAAGCCCGCAGCGTCGCCTCCGTCCACCGGCAAGACCACCGGCGGCGGCAAGATCACCGATGAGTTCACCGGCGCCGGCGCCATCGGGCAGGTGTGCCAGGTCATCGGTGCCGTCGTGGACGTGCGGTTCGACGAGGGGCTCCCCCCGATCCTGACAGCCCTCGAGGTGCTCGACAACAACATCCGCCTCGTGCTCGAGGTTGCGCAGCATCTCGGGGAGAACATGGTGCGCACCATCGCCATGGACGGGACTGAGGGGCTCGTCCGCGGTCAGCGCGTGCTCAACACCGGTTCTCCCATCACCGTAAGTCTACCCCGTCTCGTTCCTCATACCCTCTTGTGCTTGGAGGTGATTTATTGGGATCTAATCTGACGAAATGGCAAAATAGCATGTGCCATGTTTAATCCGATTGCAGGGATCTGTGTCTTGCCAAGCGGGTGCTTGCTTTATAGATCCACCGCTGTAGTTTGCTTACAGATTGACTACGTTTAGATTTCTAACGGGTACATATGTCGAAATGGATACATGTAAATGACACAGATGAATAGTATGCTCGTCATGTTTGGTGCTATTTGCAGTTCTGTTATGTAGATTTGTACTTCCAGCCAATCATCTCATCTGGTGACTCTGAAAATATGTGACATTCTGATAATTTGGTTAAGGTGCTGCATGCCCATTGCTGCCGTGGTCCCAGAGTCACCAAGTCTAGGATAGAAGTGTCTGTATTGTTTCTGTGTATATGAGCCAGAGTAACAGTAACAGAGATGTGATTTGGTCACCAAAATGCCTGGGCCTGTAGGTTCTGTGGTACTACCAAAATACGTTCAAAATTTTCATGCCGTTTCTTGTCACAGCAGCTGATTAATTGTATAATTATCCTGCGAGCTTGTCATTTATGCATGCAACTTTCTAACTTCCATGTTAGGTGATCATCTAGTCCATGATACTTGCTAATAAGTGCATACAGGTACATTGAAATGGATATCAGTTCTATACACTCCTACGGAAGCATGCTATCTGTTAAGTTGTACATATGTACAGAATTTTAGTGCTTCTGTTACCTTTACTGCCACTGTCTTTTTAGACAATTTCTGTATTATTTGTTTTATGTCTTGCATTATTGTTTCTAGGTCCCTGTTGGTAGGGCAACACTTGGGCGCATTATGAATGTTATTGGCGAGCCTATTGATGAGAGAGGAGATATAAGTAAGTCTGTGTGGCAAGTGACATTCATTTTATAGGTAGCATTCATACTAATTATTCTTTGTTGATTGCTTCTCTTTGCTTCAGCGACAAACCACTTCCTTCCTATCCATCGTGAAGCCCCCGCTTTTGTTGAGCAAGCTACGGAGCAGCAAATTCTTGTTACTGGAATCAAGGTATAATACTATTGTCTTTTGTACCCTGTCTTTTACTTTTGTGACTTAGCTTCTTTTCATGCTGCAAGACTCAACATTCGTGTGTCACGATTGTTTTTTATAAAAAGCTTTTACTTCTATCAGGTCGTGGATCTTCTGGCACCTTATCAAAGAGGAGGGAAAATTGGTCTCTTCGGTGGTGCAGGGGTGGGAAAAACTGTCCTCATTATGGAGCTGATCAACAATGTCGCCAAGGCTCATGGTTAGTTTTTCTAGAGCTCGATGGCTGCCTTGCAACATTGTATGTTATGTGTTGTTGGCTGATATGTTGGCTTGCTTGTTTTAGGTGGGTTTTCTGTCTTTGCTGGTGTTGGCGAGCGTACTCGTGAGGGTAATGACTTGTACAGGGAAATGATTGAGAGTGGTGTCATTAAGCTTGGTGACAAACAGGTAAAGAATACTTATTTGTTTAT
>VSTD030003025.1:0-11256 GCA_008808055.3 Sporobolus alterniflorus | reverse complement strand
AGTGCTCAACCCTTTTTATTATAGTGCTCATGAGAAACTAAGTGGTCAGTTCCTTGGTTTGATTATGATGAGTCATTGACTTGGTGAGAATTGAATTCGAATCCGGGATAGTTTTATTTTATTTTTCTTTTACCTTTGTTTCATTCGGAGAATCGCGTTTGCTTGTCTCATGGTGTCCAGGTGGCAGGTGCAATATGACGTGCAGCGACGAGAACCATGATAGAAGTAGGAGACCTAGTGCAGAAGACCGGGGACGGTCGCACAGGTTGGGTACTCAATGGCCGGGCAGTCGAGATGTCGGGTGGCACCGTGTGCGGTCTGCACCTGGCACGTGGAGACTAGGAGCACGAGTTTCTTGATTGAGCCTCAAAACCAAGATCGATGATTTGTGGGTGTTTTGACCTCAAAACCACTTGGACGGTTTCTAGCGGTTTGGCTCAAAACCTGCTGCGACGGTTTTTGTTGGTTTGGCCTCAAAACCAATGACGATGGTTTTCTCCAGTTTGGCCTCAAAACTGGTGGCGACGGTTTCTTCCGGTTTGACCTCAAAACCGACGGTGGGTTTCCTGGTTGAGCCCCAAAACTAAGATGGTGGAGGATTTTCCGGTTTGGGCCTCAAAACCGGCAGCTTTGGTTTGATGATTTGGGGCTCAAAATCACCGCGACGGTTTCATGGTTTGAGCCTTAAAACCAAGCAGACTTTGGTTTATCGGTTGTGCCCTGAAGACTAGCGGAGGTGCGACGATGGGTGATGCACGTGACGCCATCGCGGAGGTTGCGTCGGATGCAAGTTGAAGACGGACGGGTCGATACGACGGGCTGCATCGAACCCTGCTATCATACCTTTATCGTTTTCAATGTATTAAATCGTAGGGGCATAATAGTCATTTAGCCTTTTACTTTTATCTATATATAGGACACTAGAGAGTTGGAGCTCCTTACCACTTCACTATAATTTATTTTACATTTCTTAGATTATGAGTATGTCCAATACTAATTTTCAATTCTAATAATTAAATGAGAGAGGAAGGGTAGTTGCCTCTATGTTTTATGTGAATCTCACCTGGATTTCAATGAAAAAAAAAGCTCAATTTGTGCCTCACGTTTGTATGCTGCTCATTTTTTCCCTTTGGCTCTCCAGATCTGAGTACACCCGTCTGGTTCATTGGCGTTGATTCCGCCAATCGTTTCTCTGTTCACGCAAGGTGATTTTCCCGTGCTGTTTTTTTGGCGCCTTCAGTTTTCGTTTTGCTGCTTGTGAGTTGGGACAGCACCGAACCTCTTCTATGGTCTTCGTGTTGCGCGTCAAGAACTCCTTTCTTTTCTCTGCAGTAGCGTCTCGTCAGGTCACTGTTCGGCCCTGTTCCCTCAGCTCCCTGTTCGCACGCCAGCTCCGATTTCCAGTTCGCCAGCGGCCCGCCTGGCCAGAATTTTTTTTGGGTTTTCTTGCCGTGCGTGAGTTTTCTTCCAGAGTCCAGCCCGCGCGTTCGCTGTTCGTTTCGCTCCTGTTCAGCGCCGGGCGAATATTTTTCGTGCTGCCTTCTTCTCTCAGGTCCAGGCGCGTTGCTGTCTTCCTCTGTTAGCGCTCGGCCTGGATTTGGTTGCCAAGCTGAGCTTTTGGTTCAGCTCAGTGATTTGTAGCAAGTGTGTCTGCTGCTGCCGTTTTTTTGTTCAACTGGTTTCGGTTTTGCTGCAGTAGACCTCACCAGTTGTGGTTGCTTAAAAATTGATTTTTTTGTGTGTGGTTTGTTGCAGATGAAGACCCGGTATTTTTCTTATAGTCATCGGATTAAAAGTTTCGAGGATTTGTGGTTCAAATCGCTCTCCCGTGGTGATTTTTTGAACGCGCCCAACAGGTGTTTGATAAAATGACTGTGAGGATATAAACTGTTTTTTGAGTTGATTTATGTCATCGATCTCACACGAGGTCTTGCTAACACCGTTCCGTGTTTCCGCTGCGGTTCATAGCCCGGTTCCAAGGATTGATTGCTGACCTATAGCTAGGCGGTCTAGGCGGTCTTGGCTGACTCGACAAGGCGGACGCGGCAAGCCGGTGGCGGCTCACTTACCGTAGAGAAAGAGGAGGCGGTGCCTGGCTCGGCGACAACTGGGGCCGGTGGTGCTGTGGCTCAGCGCTTGGTGACCTGCACGAAGGGAGAGATGAGCAGAGTGAACGGTGGCCGGTTCGGAAGAGGACGGAGGCGCGGCGTCGACGTGCTCAGACAGGATGGCGGCTCGGAACGGTGCTGTAGGAGCAGGGCTTTTATTCCTGTGCGCACGATGGACAGCGCCACCCTGGGCAGCCAGTCGGCACATGGAGCGTGACGGCTTAGCCGCTGATAGGCAGGCCCCACACGCCAATGGAAAGTGGATTTAAAATAAACCTGAAATCTGTTTTCCACGCGAGAAAAATAGATAGCAAATAAGGAAAATCTTAGAAAATTCATGGAGATAGGAAATCCAATTTGGAACACTTATCATTATTGACACTTCTTCCAAATCTCCATGGATTTTGAAATATTCAAAAGATTTCGAGTCCAAGCTGGTTTGACTGATTTGTTCTTAAATAGGTTGATTGCAACCCTTTTTTCAAATCGATCAGAGCTCCACTTTGGACAAGGAGTACTTCATGGTGATCTACAAAGTTTGCACTATCATATGGTTGACATGTACAAGCTATCTCCCAACATCTAAAAAGTTATAGAATTTTAAAGATGGCTAATCGTTAAGCTAATTCTGAAAAAATTCTCCGAGTCTGGAAACTGGGTTGTATAGCGCTGTTTTTACCCTTGAAATAAATACTTCTAGACCAAAATAATTTTTGTAGATACTTGTAGAACAAGTCATGAGGAACAAATTCTCTTTTGGGTGTGTGGTCTAATTCGATTCTAATAAATTCTCAAAAATTTTAGACTAAGCTAATCAATCCACACTATACAGAAACTTATAAAATCCAAATTTTGAATCTTTATTTTGAATTCAAAAGAACTCTGTGGTATGGTTGCTTCATTGGATCTTAAAGAACTTGATTTTCTTGCGCCTTGTGACACGACTCTTTTGATCCAAGATCTTAATCGGATGCTCGGGATATGTCAAAGTCTGCTTTGAGTGGTACCACTTTCGGTAATACAACATCCACGGGTGCCTTCAAGCACTTTTTTAGCTGAGATACGTGGAAGATGCCGTGAACTCCTACCAGTGATGGTGGTAACTCCAACTTGTACGCCACAGTTCCACACTTCTCAAGAATGGGGAATGGTCCGATGTAACAAGGTGATAGCTTCCCTTTCACCCCAAACCTCTTTACGCCCTTCATTGGTGAAACCTTTAGGTACACATGATCTCCAACCTCAAGCTGCAGGGGTCAGCGTCGCTTGTTTGCATAACTCTCTTGAGGTGACTTTGCAGCTTTTAAGTTGTCTTGAATACGGCATACCGTTGCTTCGACCTCATCGACGATGTCAGGAACAAATATGACTTTCTCCCCTGGCTCAATCCAATTGAGCGGTGCATGACACTATCATCCATATAGAACTTCAAATGGTGTCATCTTCAGACTCTCTTTGTAGCTGTTGTTATATGAGAATTTAGCCCATGGTAGATTCTTATCCCAACTAGCAGGATATTCCAGCACGCAAGCTATGAGCATATCTTCTAGAATTTGATTTACTCGCTTAGTTTGGCCATCCATCTGCGGGTGATAGGCCGAAATGTGAATTAAGTGAGTCTCGATGGATGCGTGTAGTTGCTCCCAAAAGCGAGCGACAAACTGCGACCCTCGATCAGAAATGATCATCTTCAAAACCCCGTGCAAGCATAGCATGTGAGCAATGTAGATGTCTGCATACTTCTGGACTCGGTACTTGGTATCGACGGGTATGGAGTGAGTAGATTTGGTAAGTCGATCCACGTTCACCCAAATCGAATCAAACTTGTGAGCAATCATCGGCAAACCCACAATGAAGTCCATACTGATGTCATCCCACTTCCAATCCAGAACACTCAATGGTTGCAACAGGCCTCCAAGTTTCATATAGTCAGCCTTGACCTTCCGGCAGCTATCACACTCTGACACATAGCTGGTTGTCTCGCACTTCATTCTTGTCCACCAGAATTGCTGCCTTAGGTCATGATACATCTTGGTACTACCTAGATGAATAGAGTACCTCGAGGTATGGGCTTCATCCAGAATCTTCTTCTTGAGTGATGCTTTCCTCAGCACAACCAATCTATCCTTGAACCACAATGTACCCTCCACATCCTCACAGAAATAAGCAACATTTGGGTCACCTTCTTGTATCCTTCTCTTGATGTGGGCCATACCCTCATCATTCTTCTGGGCTGCAATGATCATACCCTTCAAGGTGGGTGTGAGCGTGATGTAGAATAACAACAAATCCGGTAACACTTGGGTGCTACTCCTCTCCTGTAGAACACACAGTTGGCTAGTAGTTACAGTGGGCTGCGGCTCAATGCGTCCACAACCACATTTGCCTTTCCTGGGTGATAGTGCACTTCTAGCTCATAGTCCTTGATCAACTCAAGCCATCTTCTTTACCTCATATTTAGATCTGGTTGGGTAAAGATATACTTTAATCTTTTTGTGATCCGTATAGATATGAATCACATTCCGAAGCAAATAATGTCGCAATGTTCTTAATGCCATCACCATGGCTGCTAACTCAAGATCATGAGTAGGGTAATGCTCTTCATGGCAACTCAGCTGACATGAAGAATATGAAATCACTCACCCTTCTTGCATTAAGACACATCCCAATCTAGTACCAGAAGCATTACAATAAACATCGAAAGGCTTAGTGATGTCAGGCTATGGTAGCACTGGCGAGGTTGTCAGCAACTTCTTCAATGTCTGGAAGGCCTCATCACAATCCTTGCTCCAGACA
This sequence comes from Sporobolus alterniflorus, assembly GCA_008808055.3. Taxonomy (NCBI): domain Eukaryota; kingdom Viridiplantae; phylum Streptophyta; class Magnoliopsida; order Poales; family Poaceae; genus Sporobolus; species Sporobolus alterniflorus. The sequence goes on along the minus strand of VSTD030003025.1, from coordinate 6,352 downwards.
TTCTTGGTACCCTTCTTCAATAGTTTGGTGATAGGTTTTGAAATCTTGGAGAAGTTTGGAATGAACCTTCAACAATACCCCGCCGAACCAAGAAAACTTCACACTTGGTAAACAAATTTTGGCGGCTTCCAATCCAAGACATCATGTACCTTGACAGGGTCCACAGCGATTCCTTCTGGTGATATCACGTGACCCAAGAATGACACTTCATTAATCTAGAATTCACACTTGCTGAATTTTACATAGAGTTGATGGTCTCCCAGTCATTGAAGCATGACTCGCAAATGCTCTTCATGTTCTTTCGTACTCCATGAATATACAAGTATGTCATCAATGAAAACCATGACAAACTTGTACAACTCCGGTATGAATATGGAGTTCATGAGGTACATAAAGTCTACCAGTGCATTCATCAACCTAAAAGACATGACAAGATACTCATAAAGCCCGTATCTCGTAGAGAAAGCCGTCTTGGGGATATCTTCGCCGTGGATTTTAATTTGATGATAGCTGGAGCAGAGATCAATCTTGAAGAACACTTGGGCTGTTGCTAGTTGATCAAACAAGATGTCAATGCGTGTGAGAGGATACTTGTTCTGGATGGTGACTGCATTTAGCGCTCAGTAATCCACACATAGACGAAGATCTTTATCTTTCTTTGATACAAACAATGTCAGACAGCCCCAAGGTGATGAACCTGGGTGAATAAAACCTTTGTGTAGCAAGTTTTGTAGCTCAATTTTCAGTTCTACCGAGTCAATAGGTGACATCTTATACAGAGCCTTAGAGATAGGAGTTGTACCAGGCTGCAATTCAATCTTGAACTCAATAGCTCTCTCAGGGGGCATTCCTGGCAAATCATCGGGAAACCCATCCAGAAACTCACGAACTACGGGGATCTCCCCTATCTTTCTCTCAACCACGTGATTTAAGGATGCCTTGATGCAAGAGAACACATGAAGGTGCGGTGTTACCCTTCCATACACGGGTGAGTTCAGGTGCACTAGTCTCACTGATATGTCAAGTACGGCCTTGTGCCACTTCATCCAACTCATCCCTAGGATGACATTTATCCCTTGACCACTCAGTACAATGAGGTCAGTTTCAAATACCCGCCCAAAAAAGTGGGACTTTTCAAACTATCCGATCTGCATCCACTCGGCCTCCGGGTGTAATAATCGCATATGGTGCTCCTGATGCCACAAGTGTTAACCTTACCTTCTTGGCACAGGTGGAACTGATAAAATCATGTGATGCTCCAGAATCAAGCAGTATGATGATAGGACGCTCATTAAGGAAGAACATACCCGCAAGCACTTCCTCTCCCATGGGAATTTCCTCCACGGTGGTGTAGTTGACGTGGCCAGTCCGTAGTGCTGGGCTCCTCTACTAGCCCCTATGCTGGTTCACCCCAATAGCTGGAACACAAGGTGCATTGCCCTGCTTAGGCTGGCGACAATATTTGGTGAAGTGGCCAATTTTCCTACAATTGTAGCACCAGTAACCGGTAGGTGTAAACTGTTATGGTGGCCTGACTGCCATCTACTACTACTACTGTGCTAAAGGAGCACAGATGTACTATTGCTGCTACTGCAGGCGGTTGCCCTAGAACTGTGGTGGAGGTCAACGTGGCTCTCCGATGGGTGGTGTATAGATCATGCGGTACTTCAGGGGAGCACCGCTAGAACTACCTCTGAAGGGTCCCAACATGGCCCTCTTCATCTTCTTCTATTCGGCCGCTTCACAGGCCTTCATTGTGCCCTCTTGGTCAATGGCATCACTTGCTAGCTTATTGTATGATAGGTTCTGGGAGAGGATCAGACAATCCTGCAGCTAAATAGTGAGCCCCTTGCGAAAGAGCTCGGCCTTCTTCGTATCAGTATCAATGTGGTTACCCCTGTACTGTGCTAGGTTGTTGAACTCCTAGATATACTCATAGACATAATAGTTCCTCTGGTGCAAATCCAGAAACTCTGCAAGCTTGCGGCACATTGTGTCCGCTGATAGGTGGTGGCCACCGAAAGTGGTGCGAAACTCACCCCGTGGCACATGGTGATCTGTTGGTAGTGCGTTGGTGTATGATGCCCACCAGGCCCCTGCTAGACCTTTGAGCTGCTAAGCAGTGTACAGAGTCTTCTAATACTCTATACAGTGAAGCAGACCGAACTTTGACTCCACTGGCAAGACTTCCCGAGCTGTCTTTGGGAGTTGGGGAATGTCCTGGATGGGCAGCGTGCCCAGGTCGACCAAGATGCCAGAAATCTGCATGACCTACCGTGATAGTCACATAGCCTCACTGGCACGTTCGTCATCGATCCTGTCCATGCATATGCAGGCCTTGTCCAGCTTCATTGATAGGTTCCGCCGGCCGGGAGGATGCAAGTTGCGCTCCAGCTCCTCTGCCAATATCACCTCCTGCACCTCTAGGTCTGTTTCCTGTAGGGAGAGAAGAGTCTGGCGCTCCTCCAGCGTCCGGCCAAGGTCGCTGAGCTGTTTGGACCAGGAACTAGAGGGAGGCACAATCCTGGGTGGAAAAGTGTCACCGAACGGCATTCGTGCTTGCACGACTAGTGTCACGTTTCGCACTGACCTCCTCGAGCACACACGCAAAGGTTGCTAATCCTTCCTCCCACGCGATGATGGCACCCTCTCAGCTATCCAACTCCCTCTCCTGAGCAAGGAGCTACTCAAAAAGCTCAACAATCACCACATGTGAAGGAGACGGGGCCCTACACCAATTAGCAAGCCAAAGCTAGCATCATGATAAAGAAGCAAGCCCAGGCAAGCATCGGCACAGGGTAAAGACTCACCTGGTCGGCGACGATCGCAGCGGGGGCCCCTCCTGCGGGGACATCTGCCATCGTCACCCCCACTAGCCATCACAAGCAATGGAGCAGGATGATCTTTAGGATCAGTTGCGGGGAAAGGCAATTCCTGTCCAATCTCACTGAAGATCAAAAGAGTAAGGTGGGTGGTTCGACACCTCGCTATTTATACCATAGAGGAAAATGAAGTGGCCACTTGAAACCCATGTCTAGGATAGTGCGTGACATAGTAGGTGCCATAACTTCTTCACCATCCAAGCCGTGCAGCGCCCCATTCACTATGAGTGGAGGCCAGGCCCGCACTACAGCAACGTCAGTCCAGCCAGCGTGGCATGGCAGCAGGGAAGGTGAGCAACTACTTCGAGAGGAGTGTGTGGCCTCTGTTCATAAGAGAGGTAACCCCAACAAACCAGCAACATGGCGCAACTCACATGGGGGACAAAAATCAGATAAGGAATTCTAACCCTCAACATTTCTTTTTCTCTTACACACTCCTTTATCATTTTTGAGAGTAAGCACTTTGGCCGACAGTATCATGATACAGACGCAAGCCCGCCTATACCACAGCACTCGAGGGCTACCCGGATTGGGTTAGCATCCGAAAAAATTGCACCGGTTTTCCTCTTCTTCAAAAGAGAGAAGGGACAACTGGAGGTGGATTTGTTCAGATTGCACGAATAACCTATTTTAATTCATCTGGATCGTTCGTACATAAACAATAGCAAACAGATTATCTACATGAGCTACCACCACTACTTCCCCAGGTAGTCAGGTGGGTTACGGGCAACATGCAACACTAGCGAATCTGAGGCCACGTGCACTAGGGTTCAGAGGACATCTGCCTCGTCCTCTGTCAAGTCCGTGCTACGTCCGGACCCAAGCACCTCCAGCTCAGCCTCCAGCTCTAGGAAGTGTGACACAACAACACCCAGTGCAGAATGGGACCCCCAGTGGGCCCTGCTAGCAGCTGTAGCGTCGATCCGGCCTTCGAGCAGCTCCGCAACCGCGGACATAGATGCTACTGGAGAAGATGGCCCGTCAGCGCTGCCAAGCACCAAATCCTGAACTCGCACAGTTGAAGTCCACAAAGCCTCCAGCTCTGCATCCACCTTCGGTCGTGTAGCTAACTCCACTCTAAGCTGTCCGGCAGCCTCATCTAGCCGATTGGCCATTTAGGCCCGACCGGGCGGTGGCCCGAGGAGTAGATCACAGATCCTCATGGTAGACCACTCAAGACGTGAGCACCGATCCTACATGTTTTGGAATTCGACGACCAGCTCACCCACCACCTCCATGCAGAAGGTGTCACTGGGTGAACTCCCCAGCATAGACTTTGCGATAGAAGACGCCGCCACCCAAAGTGTGGCAAGCTCTCTAGACATTTCAGTATGGTGGAGGGTTGTGAGCCGCATCCCCTCAGATAGGTGATGCCTCGCCCGTGAAGGACCGATGATGGCATGACACAGCTTGGAACCCTAGGTTTGTAGAAGGGTGAGCTCCTGAAATTATGCTCAGCGCTCTCTCTCAGACACTTCCCAGGCTTGACTCTCCCCCTTAAGCTCATCCTCAAGGAGGGTAATCTTTTGGGCAAAGCCTTCGGCATCTTCACGAGCAGAGGCTAATGGGGTGGTGTCCTCTGCCTCCGCTCTTCATATGCTTTCCAATGTCTCCGTCTCTGTGAGAGCGGCTCGGTCCTCTACATCCTTAACACGGAGGGCGGAGCTATCCTGCATCGCAACAACCTCTCATGTAGAAGTCTTTGTGGTGAGCATTACGGTGGCATGGGCTGCCTCCCACACCCAAGTCACCTCCGCCAGTAACGTAGGCAAATCCACGCTGCACCGAGATAAAAGCTAAGGGAACTAAACACAAGAAAAATGAGAAAGCATGGAGGAAGTCATTGGAGGGCAGAATTTTGTCTCTATTTTTAGACTAACCCAAATTGGGTGCAAGATGTACCGGTGGACCGTGACCAACATCTCATGCAGTGACCTCTCCACGACGGTGACTTGCGAACACGCAAACTTTGCCTCATCCTCCACCCGCCTCTAGTTGATGGGCGGGGACGAAGAACTGAGAGAACCTGACAAGTGCAGCCCAGATATCCCCAAACTCATGGTGCTCGAGGACGCAGGGGCTGGTGGTGCATCACCCGCGGCCGCACTCCTGGAAGAGCCAGCACCGGTGTTGTGCACCACCAAGTCCTGCAACAAACCCCTATTGCTATCACCTAGCTGAGGGCCGACATCTACCACCTCGGTGCCGGAGGCACCCTGCGGTGCGCCACCAGCACCCAGCAACTCTATTGCCAACGCCACCACCAGCCGCCGGTGGGTGATTGGAATCAGCGAGGTGTGACTCTAGTCACCATGGCACCACTTTTTAAATTTAGGGCAGAAACAGTAGAAGCAGGAATGGCGTAAACTGACAATCAACATCATACGCTCACCGGGAGGACACCAGCAAGAAAGAACAAGGACATGCCCTCTTGGACAAGGGCTCCACACCCCGATGCCCGACGAGGATGACCCTACCATCATAGATGCAACGGCCCAAATAGTCGGTGAGGACGGCGGAACCTACAAGACCCCAAGTAAATGAGTTATCCTTGCCACTACCAATGCAAACACGAGTTCCCTGCAAGTCAAAGTATACCAGCGCGAGGCTAGATTGTGCTAGGGGTTGGACGATCCCTCGGTATCCGTCTGAGGGTGTTTTGTCCGGTGAGCACCAATGGAGATCCCCGCTTGCTGGCTGAAGAGGTCACCCAGTGAGGGGAGGTCTTCAAGGGCCGGAGAGTGGGGAGGGGGAGTTATTTCCCCCTCCTCCTTGTCTTCGTCCTCCTCCTCCTCATCATCTCTTGAGGATTCACTCTCGGAGGGGTTTCCTCCTCCCATGCCCTCGTAGCCGTCTAGGCAGCACTCCTGAGTTGCCTCCCTTGCTTCCGTGCCCACCGCTTTTCATTGTTAGCACAGTTGGCCTCCAACCTCGCCACATCCTCGGGCAGGTTGACCCCCCGCAGGTCACTGCGCACACACCGGAGACCCTCCACAAGAACACATATGAGTTAAAAAATGGAAATTGACACAATCAGACGAGAATAAGCTTGAGCGGACTCACCCAGGGGCTGACGGCCCGTTCCCTTAGGGGGATCAGGCTAGGGCTAGAATTCCTATTGACCTCGTAAACAAGGATCCTTTGGATTCAAGCGTCGATATCCGCATCATCCAACTCGGTGGAGAAGGAACGATTAGGACAACTTAGCCCTGGATACAACCACATTGTTACCTCCCATCGCCAGAGTGGCTGAATGTTGACATTTCGTATGCAGCTCCGCAAGCTCACAGAATTTTCAATGTAGCCCTTCATCGGGACTATTCTCCTGGTATCGTATTTATTGTTTCTCAAGGGAGGAAGGATCTCTATCATGTCTAAGACTAACACAAGGAGTAACTCCAATGAGTATTACTAGTCTATATAGAGGTTACGTTACCCGGGGTTAACTACACACACACTAGTACTCCAGG
>VSTD030003024.1:0-11256 GCA_008808055.3 Sporobolus alterniflorus | reverse complement strand
AAATAAATAAGATTAATTAAGGAAATGACCTAACCATAATTATAAAAACTTGAACAGGGACATATATGTAAAATTATAGGGATGAAAATATAATTTTGAAAAAGTTCAGGGGTGTTTTTGTAAAATTATAGGGATCTGGCTATTTTCTAGAATTTTTGATTTATTTTCCTAAAGGAAATTCTGTAGAATATGTCTACGGGTTGTAGACCGAGTCTATGGCACTCGGTCCATGGGCTCATGGCACAGTAAACAATTCTTGACCATTGAATCCATGATGAGGGGCTAAGATTAGATCAACTGAAGGGGTACGCGTGGAATCAATCTAAGCCGTTGGATCTAAAGCGGGCGGTTGGATTTTTATGAATCCTTAATTAAATCTTATCCGCAGAAGACAAAATGGACGACCACGATTTGAAACATTGAAGAGGTATCTAACGATGTAATCCAGGCCTTTGGCTTCGACATGGGTGGTGGGGAGCGGTTCACCGGAGACCCGGTGGTGGTGCTCGGACAACGCGGTGGCGATGTCGTGGGAGCTTACCGGAGTTTGGTTTGCGCACGCCATGGAGCACCAAACCGACTGGCGATTGATCCTACGTGATCGAGGACATGATACAAGTCCATTTTTGCTAACCTTGAGCGATGGTAGCCATTGTAGAGAGGGCATGACGGTGGGGGTCTTCTCATAGTCGTTTGGCACCGCTGGGGGCTCGCTCCAAGGGATGGAAACGGTAGAAGCCGCCTTAGACAAGTGCGAAAGAGCTCAAAGGAGGTCGGGGCAGCATCTGTTTGGCTCGAGAAGGACTACTGCAATGCGACGACAGTGGTGGACAGAGCTAGGGTTACAATGAGAATCCTTCAAAATTTGAGCTCCAGGGGCTCCTATATATAGGGGAACTTAGTCCTTGTCGTAGCCTACTCGGTCTCTAATCAATCTCATCTCAAAACCAAAACCAAATCGCGAAGATCCTTGCTCTTCGAAAGGGGGAAAATTTACGGTTGCTTCTTGGCACGTTATTGGATGGGAGTCTAACCCAGACGGGTTAGGCACTTGATCCGGGTTGCCGGATCGGATTGGGAGTCCGGTTTGGTGGAACTGGGCCTTAGCTGGGTTTCGGGCGGTGGTGAGGGAAAACTAGCTGGGTCATGTGATGAGAAGAGGGCCAAGGCCAGCTGGGCTAGGTCACGGAGGAGAAAAGAACAGGGCTTCCTGGGCCGTGTGGGAGAACTAGAGAAGGGGCCGGATGCTGGGCTGAATTCGAGTTAAAATAGGGTTTCGGCCCAAGTTGGCTAGTAAAATAGGAAACCTTTTTAAGTTTCAAATCTTTTTATAAATTTGCAAAACAATTTGAATTCGAATCAAATTCAAACTTCGAACTACTCCTACTCACAAAATAAAATCTACTCACACATCAATACAAAAGAAAATTATGCAGCGGCATGAAAATGCAACAAACCTGTCTTCTAGCCCGGTTCGGGCTGGGACCGGTTGGCAGAGGCTCACCGTGGCACCCTCCGTGGCAGGGATGGCACCATCGCCGCCAACTGATTTTTGTCTTAAGCCCCACTATGGCAGCAGGGCAGGCGCGCCGAACCCCATGCCCACTAAGAGGCTCGCCAGGGGGCGTGGGTGCATGACCTGAATGTTATGCATAGAACCCGCGCCAGGGCACACACAATGACATTTTCACCTACATCACTGAGGAGCAACACGGCATCGCCACCAACAGTGAGGCGGCTGAATTTTGTCCTACCCAGGGAAAGCTGGGAGGTGACCCCAAGCAACGGCAAGGAGGCACCGTCCGACATCGTCGTCCACAACGCCAAGGAGGGTGGCAAGAAGAGGCACAACCAGTGACCTCAAGGGGCCATGACCACAACTAACCACAATGACGACAACAACGGGAAGGCAGGCGGCTCTGGTGTGGGGCACATCACGATTGCCGCGCACAGTGACAAGCATTAGGCGAGGCCACCTACATGCCACTTTAAGAGACTCCTCGAGGAGGCCTACCCAAACCAAACATACCCCATCAGGCACAAGCTCAAGGACCATGACATGGTGAAGAGTTTTATGATCTCGGGGTCCCTCACCTAGGGTACGAAACTCAGTGAAGACCCGGGTGGGAGCGACATGATGCCTTTCCCTAGGGAAGGCGTAGTCATGATGGTCTTTGGAGGACGCCCCCCACCAAGGAGGCGCTGTATGTCTAATCTGAGCCTCGGGGCCCCAACTCGTTGCGGTTGGGGACACCGGGCACAAGGGTGTAGAGGTACAGGTTTTCCAATATCCTTGTGTGTGTGTGTGTGTGTGTGAATATGTGCCCGAGGCCACGGGCACGGCGACCGGCCCAAGCTCAGTCCCATGGATCGACATCAGAGGCATGTGCCTCTCGCATGCGCTCTAAAAGGAGACCAGCCACCGTCAAGACCTCCTAAGCTAACTTCAGGAGTTGGGGAATATCTTGGACAGGTAACATCCCTAGGTCTACTAGGGCATTGGAAATCTCTACGACCAAATGCGATAGTTGCCCGGCCTCGGCGGCACGTTCACCCCCGATCCCGTCGACGTGCACATGAATCTCCTCTAGTTCCGCCGACAGATCCCGCCCATCGAAGTGATGCAAAATACATGTCTGCTCCTTCGCCAGTATCACCTCTTGCACCTCTAGGTCCATCTCCTGTAGGCAAAGGAAGGTCTGGCGTTCCTCCAACGTCCGTTTGAGGTTGTTGAGCTGTTTATACCTGACACTAGAGGCATGCGTCCGAGCAAGGAAGTCCTGCTGGATAGCCTCATCTCAGACACGCTTGGCATCACATTTCATGCACACCTTCCCAAGGGAGCACTTGAAAGCCGCCAATCCATCCTCCCACGTGGCGATGGCACCTTCCCTGCTATCCAGCTCCCTCTCCTGGGCAAGGAGCCGCTCCTACAACTTGACGTTCAACGCCAACGCAGCAACCGCATCTAAAGGAGAAGAAGTCCTACACCAATCAATAAGCGGAGATCAGTGCCACGATAAGAAGCAAGCCTAGGCAATCGCAGACGTAGAGTAAAATCCCACCCGGTCGATGGCGAGGCCCGGCTCGGGGAGGTGTCCATCCTTGCTCCACGGGACGGCGGCTGACGACCATCATGGTGGGGCAACCTACCCCAAGGGCGCTTGCCGTGGTCTCTGCCACCAGCCATCACAGGCAATGGAGCAGGGCGAGCTTCAAGACCAGCGGTAAGGAAGGGTGTTTTTGTTCCAACTCGTTAAAGATTGAAATATCAAGGTGAGGGGTTCGACACCCCCCCCCCCCCCCCCGCCATTTATACTATAGAAGAAACCGAAGCGGCCATTCGAAACCCACACCCGAGATCGTGCATGGTGGGCTAAGCACCTCGGCCTCTTCACCATCCATGCCGCATGACACCCCCCTCACTATGAGTGGGGATCGAGCCCACTCGTCAGCATCATCGATCCGCCCGGCGTGGTGGGGCAACCGAGAATATGAGCCACCATGCCCACGACTTCAAAGAGAGTGCGCGACCCTTGAACTTCAGTGGAGTAATCCCAATAAGCCAACAGCGTGGCGCAACTCAGCGTGTGGGACATAAATCACCTAAGGAACTCCTACCCCTAGCATCCTTTTCTCATACACTCTTTTATCACTTCTGAAAGTATGACCATCGGCCAAAAGTGCCACGGTACAGACGAGAAAGCCCGGCTGTATCCGCAGCGGCTGCGCGCCAAAGACTACCAAAGTTCTCAAGGTCGCGACGCTCGGCAGGGCCGACGAATACAAAGAGAAAGGATAATGGGAGGCGATTGTGTCTGGATCTTGCAAAAAACATTTTCATTTATCTGGGTCTTGCTTACCTACACGAGAGCAAAATATTAGTGACATAAACTACCGCCACTACCACTCCCCTGCACCATCAGGAGGGCTATGAGCGACTGAAGGAAGGACATGTGATGCCAGCGAGTCTGAGGCCGAGCGCACCCAGGTCCAGAGGGCATCCATCTGATCCTCCATCAGGTCTGTGTTGCGCTCAGTCCCGAGTAGCTCTAGATTAGTTTCTAGCTCTGGGAAGTGTGACAAGACGGCAACCAATGCGAACCGAGTCCCCCAGCGAACCCCATTAGCAGTCGTGACGTTGACCCGACCCTTGAGCAGCTCCGTTGCTGTGGACAGAGATGCTACCAGAGAAGACGGCCCATCAGCCCTGTCCAACACCAAGTCGTGGTCCCACATCACCGAAGTCCACAGGGCCTCCATCTTAGCATCCGCCTCCCACCATGCAGCCAGGTCCGCCCAAGCTATCCGGTGGCTTCGTCCAGACAGTCGGGCAATCGGACTTGACTAGGTGGCAGTCCAAGGAGCAGGTCGAAGATACTCATGCCAGGCCCCTCAAGCTGCGAGAGTTGCTCCTCTAGCTTCTAGGATTCGGAAACTAACTCATCCACAATTTCCACTTGGAAGATTTCATCGTGCGAGCACCCAAGCGTGAACTCCATGACAGAGGTCGCCATCGACCGAAGCGCTATAAGCTCTCCGGTCATCTCGATATGGTGTAGGGTAGCGATCCGCATCCCCTCTAACAGGTGATACCTCACTCGTGGAGGACCGACAATGGCAAAACATAGCTCGAAGCCCTGGGTCTATAGAAGGATGAGCTCCTCAAAGTGTTCCCGGCACTCCTTCTTGAACACCTCCTACCTATGCTCGGCATTAGCCGCTGCATTGGACAAGCCACGGGATTTCTCCTCGGCCACCTCTCGAGCCCGACGTGCCTCCACAAGCTCACCCTCAAGGAGGGCAATCTTCCGGACAAGGCCTTCTGCATCTTCATGAGCAGAGGCTAATGCTGCAGTGTTCTCTACCTCCACTCTTGACACCCTCTCTCGAGCCTCCCTCTCCATAAGGCCGGCCTGGTCTTCCGCATCCTTGACATGAATTACAGTGCTACCCCATGCCGCAGCAGCCTCTTGAGTAGAAGTATCTGCAGCAAGTACCGTCATGATGTGGGTGGCCTCCACAGTAGTGGCTGCCTCCCGCGCTCGGGTCACCTCTGCCTGCAACTTTTATTGCATTTCTTTTGTTTAATTCTTGTATGTGATATATTATGCGTCATTACTTCAGTAATGGCACCCTGTAATGATCCTGGTTGGGACTGACCATCCTTACTTAAGGGTGGGATGTCACAACAGGTGCGTCCATGCTACCCTGGGATAGGTGCTAGAGAAAGAAACACAGGAGGGGTGAGAGGGCTTGAAGGAAGCCAGAGGCGCACATGCAAATTTTCATCTCTTTCTTCAAACTAACCCAAATCGGTCAGCGTCTCGAGCAACAACCTCTCCACGTCGGTGACCTACGAATACGCAAACTCTGCATTGTCCTCCACCCGCCTCCAGTCGATAGACAGGGTCAGAAAATTAGGGGAACCCGACATGAGTAGTCCAGATACCCCCGGCCCGTGGGAGGTGCCTGAGGACCCGGGGGATGGGGTCGCGTCACCCGGGGCAGTGCTCCCAGGTACGGCAATGCCGACGCCACGCATCACCAAGTCCCGAAGTGAACCCCTGGTGTCGTCGCCTGGTCGAGGGCTAGCCCCAAACACCTCGACGCTGACAGCACCTAGCGATGTGCCATCAGAACCTGACATCTCTTGCACCGCCTTCTCCCACGCCTCCGGTGTTGACTCCTCCGACGCCGGTGTTTCCCTCGGCACCACCATTGACCGCGGCCAGCTTGAGGGTACCACAACTAGATCACCTGCACTCATAGCTGACGGTGCCACCAGGGGCAAGTATGGGGATGTCATCGGGTGCACAGCAGGCTGACAGATGATCAGAGCGGATGAGGTACGACTCCTGTTACCCCCACACCACCTTTTAAAGTTAGAACTTGAATAGGTGAAACGAGAGTTGTGTAAACTGACAGACAACACCATGAGCATGCCGAGAGGACATCGACAAGAAAGACCAAGGGTGGGCCTTCTTAGACGGGGGCTTTGCTCCCCCAGAGCTCAACAAGGATGGCCCCGCCATCATGGTCGTGGTCACTCCCACAGCCATCGAGTTCGACGGGACCTACAAAACCCTAAGTAAGTGAGCTGTTCTCATCACCACCGGCACAACACTCATCCTCTACAGGTCAGAAGATACCAGTGCGAGGCAGGGATGCGACGTCGGGCCAATCAATGACTCGATCTCCATTCGAGGCCCTGGCGTGCGTGGATAGTGATCCCCGCTTTCTTGCTGAAGATGTCACCAAGCATGGGAAGGGTCCTGTGCCGCAGAGAGTGGGGAGGTGGAGTCACCTCCCCTTCCTCTCTATATTCATCCTCCGCTTCATCATCCCCTCCCGAGGATTCAGACTCAAAGGGAGTGTCCTACCCCCTCGCCCTCACCGCTGCCTGAGCGGTGCTCCAGGACCGTCTCCTTTGCCTCCATACCTATAGCCGTTCATTATAGGCACGATTGGCCTCCTTCCTCACCACATCCTCAAGTAAGGAGAGCCTCCTCGAGGCGCTGCTAGCATACCTGAGATCTTGTGCAAGAACACGCATACATTAAGAAATAGAAGTTAGCACAAGTAGCTGAAAGTGAGTCCGAGCGGACTCACCCAGGGGCAGTCGACCCCTTTCCTTAAAGGGACCGGGCCGAAGCCAAGATTCAGATTAGCCTCATGAGCAAGGACCCCTCGGACCTGGGTGTTGATCTCCATATCACCCAACTCTATGGAGAAGGGATGGTCGGGATGACTTAGCCCCGGATACATCCACATGGTCATTTCTCACTGACGGAGTGGTTGGACCCGGTGGCTGAAAAAGGTTTGCAAGAGGACCACACCTGTCAGCCCTCCTCATAGAACCTGTTGAACAACCTCACACAGGGGTTGTAGCCTGCGGAGGTCCCTCTGGAGCACACCATACCACCAGTTGGGTTGGGGGATGGGGTGGCTACCCGTGAACATGGGGAGCGGCACGTCGGTGTCATTCCTCAAAAAGAACCATACTTTTCGCCACCCGTTCAAAGGACCAGACATCAGGAGATGGAAGTAGGGATCAACTCCGTGCTCAAATCTATCGAAGATGTCCACACTGCCCAAAGTTGCCACTTCCACGCCCGAGCCTTGCTGTAGCCGGGCGCGGAAGAAGCAGTTCCACATATTGAAGTGGGGCTCAATCCCCATATAGGCCTCACGTAGGGTCACAAAGGCCACCATGTGTAAGATCCCCAAGGGGGTCAAGTGATGAAGTTCCAAGCCATAGAACTATAACAAAGAGCGGATAAATCTTTGTGATGGCACACCAAATCAACAGTCATATAACTCCGCACATGCCACGACGTATTCCCCCATCGGAACAAGGGATGCGGGATCCTCGGGCACGCGGCTAGTCATGAGCTCCACCGCCGTCATATACCCCTATTGTACAAGGTTTTGCAGGTGCTCTTGCATGGCCTCTGATGCAGACTAGCCCAACTTCGCCATGGTTTAGAAGGGAAGGAGAGACAACACCCAGTAAGCTCAACAACTCTCTCCAATTTCTAGATTTATTTCTCTATCTCTCTTTCCTTTTAGCTGTAGGGAGGGAGGTGGGGACATGATGGGAGATCGTGCGAGAGGACATAGGTTGCACACAGGAGCGACTGCTAGCATTACAGGCCTGTGGTGTAACAACCGAGGAGGCAAAGCGGCAGGACCTTGCAAGCGCTGTAAAAAGGCGTAGTAAAAATGAGTTTACGAGCCACGCCAACTCCTCGCACGACACACCCTCTACATCACGGGATACGTCAACCGTATCCAAAATGGGCCCCATGATTGTCGAGGGGCCTGCAACGCTCTGGGTTCTAAGGCAAAACCCGCCAGTCAGGTCAGAGCCGTACAGGGCAACCAGAGCGAGGGACGAAGCGACACAAAGGGTGGCCATCATCTGGCACATCCAAGGCCCCATCGAGGGGACCCGACATGCTCAAGCTTCATATCTGAGTCTTGACCAGGAGGTTTCCTTCACGCTCCTACGTGTGGGCTTGCTGGTGTTTTTTACATCAGCAAGAACAGGGTGGTCAAGATTGCATGTTCCAGTTCTGAGATAGTATTGTGAACTACAAAGTACACTATGATTTATCCTGGTTCAGATGCCTCCTCGGAGGTAATAGCCCTACGTTCAGCGGTTTGATATTGAAGATGAATAGAGATTACAATGGGGTGAGCAGAGAGCTCGAGAAGTTCACGTGGTGAAGGGAGAAATGATCTCGTACCCCCTAGTGTAGGGTAGGGGGCCTTTTATATACATCGCAGTGGTCGGATAACTATGAACTAATTACTTTTACATTTAGGAGTAGATTTACATGACCAGTGGGGCCCAAACTTGAGAAGGTTGATTCGTAGAGGCTGGTTGGGGATTCCATGACCTTCTTCTTGCCTCTCTGGTGTTCTTTTCAGCTCCCGGGTGTTCTTGGCACTGAGGTGGACGGTGCTCGGGATGATTCTTGGAGATATCGCTTCATGGTGTGGCTTTACCTGGCAGCTAAGCCTTCCCACATGGGGGGTTGATGTGGACGGGCTAGCCTGCCCTCTCCACCGATCTACGCTCTGTAGGTGCCAGATGAGGGGACATGGCCTTCTGCTAGGGATCATCTTGTCTTGTCGCTGTAGTGGGCGGTGGCACCTTTCGGGGGATGTGAAGCTCCCCGAGCGTAGATATTTGATGAAGCGTTGACCGCTTTGGTACCTGTACTATTGAATCTGACCTGGCCTAAATCATTTCTACCAAGGGATGCTTATCCCATGGCAGAGTCATCATGACATTTAGGCGTGTACTCCTGGTCTAGCTGCTACATCAGGTGGCGATGGGATGGATTCCATACTCGAGTACATAGTGTTAGACACGCATGGCTTCCTTCGTCTATGTCCCTTCATGTCAGGCGCCTAAGGCTTCCACTTCCCGAGGCATGGAGTGGACAATGCTTATCCATTGTGGGTAGTCCCCGAGAGTGCTTGACTAGGGGCCCGAGTCTATGCCCTGGGTTGACGAGAGAGGTGGGAGGGGCAGACAGGTGGTGAAATCCTATCTGCCCGTGCTAATTATAGGGTGGAGAAGTGATGGCATGAATCATTCCCGATATTAGTTCTTTTTAGGTTGGTGGTCCCCCCTCTTCAGCCTGGAGTGGTGGGGCCATTTACTGGTATAGAGTGTATGATTCCTCAGCTGTTTGCCGCTAGAGAGAACTGATTGTATCCAGAAGTTTGGGCCATAACCGGCGGCCTACGGTACCCAGGGTACATTACCCCGACAGGGCTGACACCTATTCATCCGGGTTTTTTTGCTAGGTATTACCTAGGAAAGACGCTTGAAACCACCTGGCCCAGATTTTATTATGTGTGTGTGTGTGGGGGGGGGTGCATTAGCCCTTATCTGATCCTATAGAGAGGCACTTGCCCTGGCTCGCTCTCACCCGTGAACGATGAACCAGGCTCCACTCAGATCCTGACTCGACACTATAGTGCCAAGTCTCAGACCATTACCCGGCTCGTGAACTCGGGGACTACACCCACTAGGCAAGTACCTGTTGTTCATCCCTTCCGGGTCATCGAAACACTTGCGAACGGGGTCGGCATGCAAGCCGTGCCACCTTCTGACAACCCAGATGGAACAGTGGGACTTCATTAAGTCATTAGCGCAAAACAAAGTAGTACATATGAAACTTAGCATCTGCCTGAGCTCATAGAGGCTTTAGCTCCATGATCTCGCCACTGAAAGCTGCGGAGACGCTCATAGTAACATATGAGTACCTATTCTATCTACCGTTAAATGACCGGCTCCGGCCACCTGCTCAACGGAAGGCTCGGGGGCTACTATCGGGGTCTAGTACCCAGAGTACCACAGGCCACTGGTTACGGCCCAAAATTTTGGATACGACTGATTCCCTCCAACAGCAAACAACTAGGGAACCGTACACCCCATACCGGATATGACCTCACTACTCCTGGCTAAAGAGGAGGGGCCACCAACCTAAAAAGAACTAAACCCAGGAGCAATCAACACCTTTGCTTTCCCTCATTACGATAGACATGGGCAGGCAGGATTTCACCACCTGTCTACCCGTTCCAGCTCCCTCCCTGACCTGGGATGGACCCTAGCATCCAGTCACCCCACCCGGGGGCTTTTAGTAATGGATAGGCTCTACTGGTGCTAATGTCTCGGAAAGCACCGACATTTATTGCCTGACGCGATGAGACGTGGCCACAGGAACCCACACGCGCTTGACATCACGTACTTGAGTGCTGGAATCCGTCACATCGTTGTTTGACATAGCGACTCAACGAAGGATACAATCATAATTGTCATGATAACTCTGACGTAGGATAGGCATGCCTTGGTAAAAGAGAGCTTATTCATGTAAGATTCGGTCACACAGGTACTCGGACGGTCAACACCACATCAAAGATCCAGACCCAGGGGCTTTACCCTTCGGAAAGGTGCCACAGCCCACTGCGGCGCGATGGGACATGGTAGCACCTGACAGGAAGCTCTCAACCCTCATCTGATGTCTATAGACTGTAGGATGGTGCAGGGAGCAGGCTATCCCATCCTCAATCGACCCCCATGTGGGAAGGCTTAGTAGTCAAGTAAAGCCAAGCGAAGCGACGAAGTCTCTAAGAATCATCCCGGGCACCATCCACCTCAGCGTCTGGAACCTAGAAGAACGCTCAGAATGCCCCATCTAATCTCTATGAACCGACATTCTCAGTCTAGGGCCCCACTTATCATGTAACTTAACCCTATTTGTAAAGTAACGGAACCGTAGTTAGTAGACCCCTGCATGATCTATAAAAGCCCCCTACCCTTCAGGCAGGGGTACGAGATTCATTTTCCCCCTTCATCACGTGAACTTCTCGAGCTCTCTGCTCACCCCTTGTAACACATGTTGATCTTCTATATCAAACCACTAGACGTAAGTCTATTACCTCTGAGGAGGGGTCTGAATCAGGATAGATCACTGTGTGCTTTATTGTTCACAAGATCACCTCAAAACTGGAATGCGTGATATTGACAACCCTATATCTTATCGGTGTAAAAAACACCGACATCTATCAATCCAAGGCGCCAAAACTGCTCATAACAAGAAAAAACCTAGTTTTTTGTGAAAGTTGTAAGCTACTACTCCCCTGATGATCACTTTAGCTATGGGGCAAGCAAATAAAAGATGGGAATATATCATGTAGATAAGCTAAAAATGTTTACTAAAAATTCTAAAAAAA
>VSTD030003023.1:0-11258 GCA_008808055.3 Sporobolus alterniflorus | reverse complement strand
CTTTGGGGTCCCTATATCAGCTAGCAGATTTCATGTGGTGGATTGGATTAAGTTGGAGAAAAAACTTGATAATTGGCAAAGAAATTTTCTATCTATTGCAGGAAGGTCCACCCTCATCAAAGCTAGCTTGTCTAATACATTCATATATCATATGTCTATGTTTTTGCTTCCTAAAATGGCAATTGAAAGGATGGAAAAGATCAGGAGAAGATTCTTCTGGCAAGAGGGAAAGTTAAAGAGAAAATACCATTTGGTGAGATGGGAGAAGATTTGCAAAGGAAAGAAGAAAGGTGGTTTAGGTATAAAAAACATGAGGTTTATGAATATAAGCTTGTTATATAAATGGTGGTGGCTTCCTAAGTTAGGGGAGGGCATGTGGCAAGAAATTGTTAGACTGAAATATGTAAAACAAACTCCTATTTGCCTGATCCCTCATAGAATGTATGACTCTCCCCTTTGGAAAGACTTGATAAAAATAAGATATATTTATCTGAGAGGTAGAATATATAGAATAAATAATGGGACAAGTGTTAGTTTTTGGTTGGATCAATGGTTGGGTGATAAACGTCTGTGTGTGTCCTATCCTATCCTTTATGACTTATGTCTCAATCAAAAAGCATCTGTCTTGGAGGTGGCTGAATCTGGCTGGGTAGTGAGATTTAAAATTAGGTTGCAAGGGATTGTGAGGGACCTGTGGTATGAACTGGCTGCAAGATTAAATGAAGTTTTCTTGAATCAAGATAAAGATGTAGCTATTTAGAAGTGGACCAAATCTGGAAAATTCTCTATCAAGTCTGTATATGAACATCTCACCAAAAATGATATAGGTTTGACTTATAGTAGGGTGTGGAGGGTAAAGATCCCTAAGAAAATCAAAGTATTTATGTGGATAGTTGAGCAGAAAGCTATCCCGACTAAGGACAATATGTTGAAAAGGAATTGGCATGGAGACCCTAGATGCTATTTTTGTGGCTAGCCGAAAACCACTGTCCATTTGCTCTTCTCCTGTCCGGTTGCTAGGGTTATTTAGGGGGTAATTGCTATGTGTTTTCACCAAACAAGGAGGCCCTCTTCCTATGAGCAATTCTTGGCGTGGATAGGTCTAAAGCTCTCCCAGGAGGGGATGATGCGTATATGTTGGGTGTGGCAGCTGTTAGCTAGGCCATTTGGAAGACAAGGAACCGTGTTTGTTTTGACAAAAAACATATTAACAACCTTATTAAGGTTCTCTTCTCTACTTGCTTATGCTTTTATGTCTTACTGGGCAGGTCTTTACCCTGAAGCTACTAAGAAAGCAATTGAAGCCGATGTCAACGAGCTGATGGAGATGGTGTCACAGATGATCAAGAAGAATCCCCCAAAAGTTGCGCCGGTGTTGATGATCAAGATGTTGCATCTGATGACAACCCAGCAGGGCGCGTGTGATGATCGCTGAAGAATTAGGCTCCAAGGCGGCATTTCCAATCAGTCTCAGTCGTGTTATTTTGCTCATACTATGTTATCATGTAGTCGGTCTTTTAGCAGTTGGTCAATTCGGTTCTTGTTTGTCTAGTTCTCTTCTGCGTTCTATCCTCCTGAAGCTGGACTCGATCAATTACTGCAGGGTGGTGTGTTGACTTCAGACTAAAGACCTTATAAAAATAGACTTTATGGTACGGTTAATGCAATGTGGAGTCCCGTCTCGTTGAGATAGGGTTGGGGGAGCTCCCCAGCTCCAAAAAAAAGGCATAATGGTGCCACCATAGATATTTGACCATTTGGAGAGCATATATGGACTATAAATTTTATATACAGGTATCCAAGATTGTGCAATTACTACATTTGGGAGTAATTCTAACAGGATGGGCAATGCTGGTGTGCCTAAGAGACTCATCAAACAACGGGCAATTGACACGGACTACAAAATACAAGACTAGATTGTGTTAGCAGTACATTGAAACAGAAACTTACCATTCTTCATTCCACTGATATATATAACTCCTCTAAACAGAAGATATATATAACCACATATAAATAATGTGGGTGGGACCACGAGGCGATTGGACAATGGCTGAAAACTGGTTTGGATGGAAATTTTGGGTCAGGATGCATTGCCGAAAAGAACTGATACAAATCCTTAGAAAAAAAGAATGTATTATGTGTACGTAGACTCATAGTGTATATATCATACATATGAACTAATAAAATTTATAAAAAATTTAAAAAATTCACACATGTTCTTTCCATCCTACTTAATCTGTGTATAAAATTTCAACATCAAATTTTTAATAACAGAGGAGAAATAAAAAAGATAAAATTTCTGATAGATCTATAGTCAGAAATTTCTCTTTTTGTTACAGATAAACTATAATGATGGAAAGAACATGTGTAAATTTTTTTAGATTTTATTAGTTCATCTGGACGAGATATATATATATATATAATAAATCCATGATACGTTAAAAAAAATCATACTGACCCGTTCAACTCCTTTCCATGATTCCATCTATCTATCTGTGACAAGAGTCATTGTCTCGTGTGACACCATAAAACACGCCGGGCTCCGCCCTGGCGAGCCATCTATCCCTCGCAGCTGGTAGCAGCATAACGAAGTACAACTGCTGCTGCTTCTTCGGAGGACCGAGGCGCCATGGACGACGCCGGGGAGATACACGCGTTCGCCGGGAGCCTGCGGCGCGAGGGCTCGTCGGTGTGGTCGGCGGCGAGCAACGTGTTCTCGGCGTCCATGTCGCGCGATGACGGCGACGACGACGAGGCGCTGCGGTGGGCGGCGCTGGAGAAGCTGCCGACCTACGACCGCGCGAGGACGGCCGTGCTGGCCATGCCCGAGGGCGAGCTCCGGGAGGTCAACGTGCAGAAGCTCAGCCCGCAGGAGCGGCACGCGCTGCTGCAGCGCCTCGCCTGGGTAGGCGACGATCACCAGCGGTTCCTGTCCAACTTCAAGGACCGCGTGGACCGGTAAGAAACAATCCATGGATGGATTCTCATGACTACTACTGTCACAATCTCCTCTTCTGTCGCCTTCCAATATAGTTAGTCACCAAAGACAAATGCCTGTGCAAGTGTCAATCACTCACATCCATTAGATTTTTATCTAATCGGATTTATGCACTCTAAGTTCCCCATCGCTACTATCAATTTCTAAAGTGTGCTTTTTGAAGTATTTACCTTATTTTGTTGTTGATGACCTTATTTTGTTGTTTGTGACCTTTGTAGAACTATTAGGGCTTGTGAATGCCTTCTTTTGTTGTTTATGGATATTTTTGGTTGTTTGTGCTTAGATGTTAGGACATTGAGTGGGTACTTCGATACTGGTCCTTTGTGGACAAGAGTGAGTACTTCAGTACTGGTCCTTTGTGGACATGAGTGAAGAATAATGATTGATTTGATCCATCATCTGCAGGTACACTAACTCATGTTAAAACAATAGAAATGTGTGTGGAGAGCGCTTTTACCACCGTATGCGTGCAATTCACAATAGTGGGTTGCTTTTTTTTTTGTTTTGGTGAGGACAGTTAGGTCGAGTTGCATTGCATCAAGTCACCTGATCAAAGAAGCTTAATAACAAGTTAAAAGTTGCAATCTCGCCACTATCCAAAACCAAATTCGAATCCGAATCATTTACGATTCTGTTTTATGGCAATCCGCTGAATTCCTCACGTGGCTGTATTCGAACGGCTGTAACCGCTGCTGTGGTTACTGAAAATATGCATATGAGTAGGCGTTAGAAAGCTGAGTTGTTGGTCTACGGAATTTGTAAACAACCCTTGCCATGTTTCGCTTATCTTCTGCCCCTAAAACCTGATTATTCGCCGGTCTGGCCAGTCTGTCCAGAAAGTTTTCAGCACCCCGCCCAGAATTCAAAATATCATAGCTATCAAACCGTTCATCAGAATAGAACGTATGAGTAACCAGTGGAAAGCCGAGTTTGTTAATGGAAAATTTGGTATTCAAAGTTTCTGGGGAGGTCATGGCAGAATTTCGTCAAAATCCTGATTTAGACCAAAAGGTCCAGTCTGCCCAGAATTCTGATTCAGCAAACGAGTCAAGTTTCTGACAGCCATAACTCGTAAATCTCTAACCGTTTGGGGCCGTATTATGGACCATCGGAAATCTGAGAGAGTTGCCTACCATAATGGTATTCGGGACTTTCGGTGTTTCGGCCAATCTGAGACCCAAAAGTTGGGTTCCGTTCAGCCGCAGTTCTATCTAGAAATAGAAATCAGCAGCGAAGTTGATCTTCGAAATTCTGTAACTTCTAAGCCATTTGGTGGATTGTTGTATAAGTAATGGATAGAAAGCTGGGAGAGTTGCCCATATTTTTGGTGTTCAGCTCTGGGAGAGAATCGTAAACTGAACTGTCCCATTTTCGCTTCATTCCAGTTTCTGTATTTAAGTTTTCTGAGATGATTACTTTGATGTTAGTAATGTTTTATTGGTTGTGTTTCCAGATGAACATGGACGACTACCCCCATGTCACCATCACTGAGGATGGGAGCCTTTGCTCCACGGGCTAGCATAGCCTGGGGTTCTCGTGAGTGTTGTACGACACACTCCCCCAACTCGGCTACAACAGGGACATTCCTGTCTGCCGCGGTCTCATGTCTATGGCCCATGGCTAGGACAGGTGTGAGGTCAGTGTGGCGATACCCCTAAACCCGACGGAGCCGTGGATGGCAACCATCATCGGGGTTGAGCTAGAAGAGACCTCCAAGCAGACGGCACAAATCGCACTCACCTCCCTGTGTGAGAGCCGCCTCGCCGACACCGCCATGATGCCAATCATGCTCTTCCTGATTCGTAACCAATAGGATCCCATGTGGAAGTAGTGTCTTGAGGCCATGTCCAACCCCAAGGGACCTCCCTTTCACGTTGGCATGGCTGCGTTGGCCCAGTACGCGCAACACATGTTCAACCTATAGGCCAACACCGCCAGGACCATCACCCAACAGCATTTGCACATGGGTTTGCTTGAGCAGCACACTGAGGAGCTGAGTCATGAGAACACCATCCTCTGCAGCGGTACACTTCCACCTTCAGACCAGGACCGTGAGCTATGAGTCGCGTACCACTGCCTCAGCAAGGCTGAGCACGGTGGCACTACTTCCGCCAGTAGCTAGACATCGCTCGCGAAGTGTTGGACGACTGCACGCACATGATCATACACTTTGAGCACCACATCGAGCAGCAGGACCTCGAGCTCGAGGAGAGGGCAGCTTTAGGTGCCACCTGCACCCGCAGTGCTCGCTGAGCCCGAAGCAGTGTCGGATGTTGACAAAGAGTAGGTGGTGGGACATGTTGGAATGCAGGGTGGGCTGACCTTTTATTATTTTGAGTGGATAGGTCAGGCTAGCAAGTAGCTTGATAGCTTGTAACCTCAAATGTAACCCATGACGTGAGAACAAGGTTCACGTGCCCCTTTTGTTTTTGATAGGCGGGTTCATTTCAGCCACTTGTTCTAGTGTCAGGTAACTCAGATGTAACCTTTGGATGATGATTAAGTGATGAATGGAAATAGATGTTATCCTTTGTGAATGCAATTGTCTCTCTGTTATATATTGTATTTACCTTATGCATGGCTTACATCATATTCTACTGGACTATTATGATTACCTAATGATGCAAAGTTGTTTATGGTAGATGGTGCATCCGAGAGCCACTGATGATGACATGCATGACATTCCTAAGGGATCCGCTCTGTGTGGACGTGGGCGTGGACATCCCCCTTGTGGCAATGCACCGCCACCACCACTGTGTCCGCCGGTCAGCTTGGAGCAGCTACTGGCTATGCAGAATGAGCTCATGACCTTGCTCATTCAGAATGAGACAAGTCGTGGGGTAGAATGTTCGCAGCACCCCCAACACTAGGACATGAACACGTCCTACTCAGAGTTCTTGGTGACTCACCCGCCACTCTTCTCCGGGGAAAAGACCCGCTTGAGGTAGATGATTGGCTCCGCACTACTGAGTCAAATTTTAGACTGCTTTACTGTATAGAGTATCAAAAGACTCTGTATGTCACTCAGCAGCTCAAAGGTCCAGCAGGGGCCTGGTGGGCATCATACATAGCCGCACTTCCAGCAGATCACCATGTGCCATGGGGCGAGTTCCAAGTCGCTTTCCGTGGCCACCACCTATCAGCGGGCACAGTGCGCCACAAGCTTGCAGATTTTCTGGATCTACACTAGGGGAACTATTCTATCTATGAGTACATCCAGGAGTTTAACAACCTGGCACAGTACGGGGGTCACTATGTTGATACTGATGCAAAGAATGTTGAGCTCTTTCACCAGGGGCTCACTATTCAGTTATAGAATCGTCTAATTCTCTCCTAGAACCTGTCATACAACGAGCTAGCAAGTGCCACCATTGACCAAGAGGGCACTATGAAGGCCTGTGAAGCGGCGGAAGAGAAGAAGAGGAAGAGGGTCGTGTTAGGACCCCTCGTAAGCAGTTCTAGAGGTGCTCCCCTGAAGCACCGTATGATTTATACCCCACCTGCGGGACAGCCGCACCACCCTCTGCCACAATTCTGGGGCAACTGCCCACAGCAGCAGCAATAGTACAACCGTGCTCCTCCAGCTCAGTAGCAGCAGTAGGTGGCAGTCAGGCCACCACAACAGTTTACACCTGTCGGTTACCGGTGCTACAATTACAGGAAAATCAGCCACTTCTCCAAAGACTGTCGCATGCCCAAGCAGGACAATGCACCTCGTGTTGCAGCTATTGGTGTGAACCAGTATAGGGGCCAGCAGAGGGGCCCAGCACCGTGGACTGGCCACGTCAACTACACCACCGTGGATGGGATTCCCACGGGAGAGGAAGTGCATACTGGTACGTTCTTCTTTAATGAACGCCCTATCATCATATTATTTGATTCTGGAGCATTGCATGATTTTATGAGTTCCACATGTGCCAAGAAGGCAAGATTAACACTTATAGAGTCGGGAGCGCCATATGTAATTAGTACACCCAGAAGCCGAGTGGATGTAGATCGGATAGTCTGAAAAGTCCAACTTTACTTGTCTAGGCGGGTATTTGAAACCGACCTCATTATACTGAGTGGTCAAGGGATAGATGTTATCCTAGGGATGAGTGGGATGAAGTGGCACAAGGCCGTATTGGACATATCTACGAGACTAGTGCATCTAAACTCACCCGTGTATGAAAAAGTGACTCTGCACTTACCTGCGATCTCTCGCATCAAGGCATCCTTACATCACGTGGTTGAGAGAAGGTTGGAGGATATTCATGTGGTTTGAGAGTTCCTGGACGTGTTTCCCAAAGATTTGCTGGGGATGCCTCCTGAAAGAGCCATCGAGTTCAAGATTGAATTGTAGCCCGGTACAACTCCTATCTCTAAGGCTCCGTATAAGATGTCACGAGAAGTGTTGGCAGAATTGAAGATCCAGTTGAAGGATTTGCTAGATAAATGTTTTATTCACCCAAGTTCATCACATAGGGGATATCCGGTATTGTTCATATCAAAGAAAGATAAGGGTCTCTGTCTATGTATGGATTACCGACCGCTGAATGTAGTCACCATCAAGAACAAGTACCCTCTCCCATGCATCGACATCTTATTTGATCAACTGGCGGGAGACAAAGTGTTCTCCAAGATTGATCTCCGCTCCGGCTATCATCAAATTAAAATCCGTGATGAAGGTATCCCCAAGACGACTTTCTCTACGAGATACATGCTTTATGAGTTTCTGATCATGTCTTTTGGGTTGACGAATGCACCGACATACTTCATGTACCTCATGAACTCCGTATTTATGCCAGAGTTGGACAAGTTTGTCGTGGTTTTCATTGATGACATACTTGTATATTCAAAGAGTACGGAAGATCAGGAAGAGCATTTGCAAGTCATGCTTCAACGACTGTGGGACCATCAGCTCTATGCAAAATTCAGCAAGTGTGAATTCTGGATTAATGAAGTGCCATTCTTGGGTCACGTGATATCATCAGAATGAATCGTTGTGGACCCTAGCAAGGTATGTGATGTCTTGGATTGGGAGCCTCCAAAATTTGTTCACCAAGTGAGAAGTTTTCTTGGTTTGGCGGGATATTATCATAGGTTCATTCAGAACTTCTCCAAGATTTCAAAAACTATCACCGAACTATTGAAGAAGGGTACCAAATATGTCTGGAGCAAAGGATGTGATGAGGCCTTTCTGACATTGAAGAAGTTGCTAACAACATCACCAGTGCTAGCACAACCTGACATCACTAAACCTTTCGATGTTTATTGTGATGCTTCTGGTACTGGATTGGGATGTGTCTTAATGCAAGAAGGGCAAGTGATTTCATACTCCTCACAACAGCTGAGATGCCACGAAGAGCATTACCCTACTCATGGTCTTGAGTTAGCAGCCGTTGTGATGGCATTAAGAACATGGCGACATTATTTGCTGGGAAATGTGGTTCATATCTATACTGACCACAAAAGTTTAAAGTATATCTTTACCCAGCCAGATCTGAATATGAGGCAAAGAAGATGGCTTGAGTTGATCAAGGACTATGAGCTAGAAGTGCAGTATCACCCGGGAAAGGCAAACGTGGTTGCAGACACATTGAGCCGCAAGGGCCACTGTAACCACTTGCCAGCTGTGCATTCGATGGGAGAAGAGTCCAGCACCCGAGTGTTACCAGATTTGTCGTTGTTCAACATCACCCTCATACCCACCTTGAGGGGTGAGATCTTTGCTGCACAAAAGAATGATGAGGGTATCGGCCATACCAGGAAAAGAATACAAGAAGGTGACCCAAAGGTTGTTGGTTTCTGTGAGGATGCAGAGGGAGTCTTATGGTTCAAGGATAGATTGGTTGTGCCAAGGAGAATGGCACTAAAGAAGAAGATTTTGGATGAAGCTCATACGTCGAGGTATTCTATTCATTCGAGTAGCACCAAGATGTATCATGACCTAAGGCAGCAATTATGGTGGACAAGAATGAAGTGTGAGACATCTCGCTATGTGTCGGAATGTGATACCTGTCAAAAAGTCAAGGTTCACTATATGAAACCTGGAGGTCTGTTGCAATCTTTGAGTATTCTGGATTGGAAGTGGAATGACATTAGTATGGATTTCATTGTGGGTTTGCCTTTGACTGCCCGCAAGTATAATTTGATTTTGGTCATTGTGGACCGACTTACCAAAAAACTGCTCACTTCATACCTGTGAACACCAACTACAACGTTTAGAAGTATGTAGAAATCTACATTGCTCATGTGCTATGCTTGCACGGAGTTCCAAAGATGATCATTTCCGATCGAGGGTCGCAGTTTGTCGCTCGCTTTTGGAAGCAACGGCACGCGTCCCTCGGGACACACTTGATTCACATTTCGGCCTATCACCCGCAGACGGATGGCCAAACTGAGAGAGTAAACCAAATTCTAGAAGATACGCTTAGAGCTTGCGTGATGGAATATCCGGGTAGTTGGGACAAGAATCTGCCATGGGCTGCATTTTCATACAACAACAGCTACCAAGAAAGTTTGAAAATGGCACCATTCGAGGCATTATATGGATGACAATGCCGCACACCACTCAATTGGATTGAGCCAGGAGAGAAAGCTATATTTGCTCCAGACATTGTTGATGAGGCCGAAGCAATGGTACGTTGTATCCAAGACAACTTAAAAGCCGCAAAGTCACACCAAGAGAGCTATGCAAACAAGAGATACCGACCTTTGCAGTTTGAGGTTGGAGATCATGTGTACTTGAAGTTTTCGCCAATGAAGGGCGTAAAGAGGTTTGGAGTAAAAGGAAAGCTATCGCCTCACTACATCGGGACATTCCTCATACTTGAGAAGTGTGGAAATGTGGCATACAAGCTAGAATTAACACCGTTGTTGGCAGGAGTTCACGATGTCTTCCACATATCTCAGCTAGAGAAGTTCTTGAAGGCACCCATGGATGTTCTATTGTCGGAAGTGGCACCACTTGAAATAGACTTGACATATTCTGAACATCCGATCAAGATCTTGGATCAAAAGAGTCGTGTCACAAGGCGCAAGAGGATCAAGTTTTTTAAAATCCAATGGAGCAACCACACCACAGAAGAAGCAATATGGGAAAGTGAGGATTTTCTCCGTTCTCGCCATCCAGATTTTGAGGTACCGTAGTGAGGGAACATGCGACTGTTCGCTGTCCCTTTTTTAACCTTTTTCTCTTTTCAAATCTCGGGATGATATTTTGTTTTAGGGAGGAGGGCTGTAACATCCTGTGTCTCTAATCCACATGACTATGTTGATCATGTGTTTAAGAGACCCTAAGAGTTGTTGGAATTCAAAATCTAGATTTAAATTCGAAGTTCAGTTTCTGCATAGTGTGGACCCATTTGCTCAGTCAGCAATTTTTTAGAATTTATTGTAATCGAATTAGACCACACTTCCAAAACATAAATTATTCCTCATGATATGTTCTATAAGTGTGCAAATCTACAAAAAATTTGGAGCTAGGGAAGAATTTGTTTCTAGGGTCCAAACATGGCTAATAACTCAGTTCCAGACTTAGAAATTTTCCAGAGTTCTGAGTAAGCAAGTTGCTATCTTTGAAATACCATATCTTCTCGAATCCTGGGAATTATATTGTGCATGTCAACCAGATTGTAGTGCAAGAATTGTAGAGCACAATGGAACACTCCTATATGAGCACAAATCAGTCAAACCAGCTTTGACTTGGAATCTTGTGTTTAGCTCAAAATCTGTGGAGAATCTGAGGAAATTGTAATTACAAAAGTTGTTTCAAATTATATCTTCTATCTCCACCGAATTTTCCAGATTTTTCCTCAACCCCTAGCTATTTTCCCATGGGAATTTGCATTTTGGAGTTGATTTTCGTATTGGAAAAGCGTTGACGTGTGGGGCCCACCTGTTAGTGACTAAGTTGCCACACACCATCTTCTGATTTGCCGAGCGGGGCGTCGGCCGACCGCGTCTCTGTCCAAACACCGTGCCCCTGACCACCCGTTTCGGCTGCCGTTGTGCGAAGGCGCCGCCTTCGCACCTATAAGGCTGCCACGTCACCGCCTTTCCCTGCACTGCCGACCGCCGCGCTCACCTCTCCTTCCTCCTCTCCGCAGGGCTTGCACAGCGACCCCAAGCTGCCTCCATCCGATGGTGTTCTGGCAGTGTCTGTCCGAAGCCCAACATCACCTCTTCACGGTGAGTCACCGTCCGCGCTGCTACGTGCTCCGGTTGCCGAATGCCTCACCCCTCTCCGTTTCACTACGTAGGTCTCCGTCGGCAGCAC
>VSTD030003022.1:0-11259 GCA_008808055.3 Sporobolus alterniflorus | reverse complement strand
GGAATATCAATAATATGATGCAATGGCTAGATAGGTTTTGTCGCTATGAAACTTTTGGCGCAAAAATCACTTAAAACAGAGTTACTGTTAACAAGTTATAGTGTTTTCAAATTCCAGAGGCTAGTTTGCAAATTACAGGGGTTAGATTTTTAAATAGAATTCAAAACTAAGGGCTAGGTTTGAATTTGTAGAAAGACCGAGGCTTCGGTGCAAATCTCTAGAATTTAGCAGGATAAAGAATTATTTTTATATAACAAAACTGGTGGACTGGGTGCACGGGTCCGGTGGACCACGACCGAGCGGTGGTTCACGGGTCCATGGTGGACCACGAGCGGCGACGGTCGAAAGGCTCACCGGAGTGCGGGCTCGGGGCCGCTCCGGTGAGTGGAAGCTCGCCGGCGGTGGGGGAAAAGGAAAAGGGAGCCTCGGGGGTTCCTACCGTGTGTGGGGGTGGGCGGTGCGGTGCCGGAGGGAGGCCGGCGACGGTGGACCGAAACGGCGGTGACTTCTTCTTGTGGACACGAAGCTTGGAACCGAGGGAAACGATGAGGAATGCGGCAAAGGTTTGTGGGGAAGGAGGGGGTGTTGTGCGGCGCCTTTTATAGGGCCAGGGAGGAGGGGAGCGGAGGCGGTCAGGGAGTAACCAGCGGCGGCTCGGTGGAGCTTAACTCCGCCGGTTTTGAAGAGTAATAGGGGGAGGGGAGTCGACGGGGCGTTGAGTTAGTGTGGGGGAAGAGGATATGGCCGGGCGGTGAACCGCTTCAGCTTCTCACGCGCACCGGAGGACAGCCGACAGCGGCAAGCGGCGTGGTGGTGCCGACCAAGCCGAAGGTGGCTCAGGCAACCGAGGTGGGAGAAGACTCTCGGGTGGGCCGGAGTGGGCTGCGCAGGCTAGCAGGCCAGCTAGGCCGGTGCAAGGTTTTCGGGTCAGGAGAGGAAGGGAAGGTGTAGTGGGCTAAGCAGGGCCAAAAGGCCGGGTGGACTGGGCGCGCTGATGGCCTGGCGAGGGAGGAATTTTCAAAGAAAAGGAGTTGGGCTGCCATGGATACCGGGTTGAACTGATTTTGGGCTGCGCTGAGAAAAAGAAAAAGGTTTTCAGATTTTGATTCAAGGAAATGGGTTCGAAATCAAAAGTTTTGAATATTTCCAAACCAAATTTGAACTGGATTCAAAATAGGATAAAATCAAATCAACTTTTTGGGACCTTTTCAAATTTGAAAATTTTAGAAATTGATTTAAATAATGAAATTTAAATCAATGCTTTAAACGAAGATTTTAAAATTGATGAACCAAAACAAAGTTTAGAAATTGGAAATGAAATTTAAATCTTTTTGAAAAGCAAAACCAACCTAGGGCTCAGAAATAAAAATATGCATGCCATGAAATGCAATCCTATCTATTTATTATTTAGGTGAAATGCATTAATTAGCAAGTTTTAAATTCTTCAGAAAATCAGGGTGTTACAGTGAATTTGGCGGCGTGGTGGCGGTCCGTAGTGCCAGTGGTCCTTGGGGTCGGCCCCTTGGACCAATGGAGATGCGCGTCATTCGGCATATCACCAACGCCCCAACGGGGCCGGTGACCACCGAGATCTGGCGTTCGTCGTCTTCATCTTCTCCTCCCTCCTCCTCCCCTGACTGATGAAGGGTCATGGACCAGTGCAACCCGATTGGGACAATCCCAACCGTGGACGGCACACGGCCCGCCCTGACGACCCCTTTGATGGCCGGTCGGGGGAAGGGGATGGGGGCCGCTCTAGCACTCTCTGATGTGGTGCAGCCGAAGACGGCAGTGGTGGTGGATGTGCAAGGGCAACCGCCTCGTGACGGTGGCGGCAACGTGGGCCAACGACTACATGCAAGAGCGCAACAACAAGATCAGTAAGTGCGTTTGAAGGCATCTTTCTTGTTGTTCATCGATCTCTCTATTTGCTTCTCGCCAAAGGCTTTCTCGTAGAGAGTAGTGCTTGATAATGTGTTATGAGTAATGTGCGAGGGACAACATTGAGACTGCAATAACTACATTCCATTCATTCATCCTTTTGCTTTTATACATGCGAGGTATACATCAAAGTGGTGCGGTGGCGTATGAACACGCCGATTCAGCGAGGGCGCGCCTGGTGACACGCCGACGCGACAGTTGTCGACTCGATCAAAAGTCAAGTGAACATACTTTTGTATTATAACAAGGATGGCATTATACTCTTTTTACTATGTAAGTTTTGCTTTAAGAGTTTCTCACAATATGTTTTAATGAGACAATATTAATATAAGATAATATCTGCTTCTTAATTTTTTCCCCACATGAGTTTTTCATTGAAACAATAATGACATTATATGATGTAGCTCTACTATTTTCCCCACAGGATTTTAGAAGTTTTTACACAATTATTTTTTATATACATCTTCAAACTTTTCTCACTGAGTTTTTCAAAGATAGTATTCATTTACAATACAAATATATGATCACTTACACAAACTCGAACCACCACCAGCGCAATCAGGCAACAGGCGCTCCCCCAAGGCCGAACAGTCGCGCCTGCCTGTCCACCATTCACCGTGCACCCCTCAGGTGGCCACCATTCATGTATAAAAGAAAAGAATGAACAAGAAATCAATTGTTCAATCTCAATCTCTCGCTTCTACTCTTAACAAAAGCTAACCGAGACTATGCAAGCTTCTACTCTTAACAAAAGCTAACCGAGACTATGCAAGCACGCAATGTAAGAGTCAAAGGCTGTATGCGCTATCAACACAGCAATCTTGAGCTACTTATTGAATCTCTTAAAAGTCACCAATCCCTCGTAATCGGGCGTTTAATTTCTTCGTCCGTCGGTCGGGTGGGATTGCTCAACGAGTAGGTGTGTTTAACAGGTTGGTCACTACTCAAATGCTGCGGCACAGGCGAATCGAAGCACTCCCAGGAGAGGGAAGAGCTCAGCAACAAGACTCGTTCCACAGGACTGGCAGCATCCTATGCGCTGCCGTCCAAGCATCTGACGGTTGGAAGACAACAAGACATGATGACACGACAGCAGATTGCAATAGCAAGCTAGAGAAAGCTTCGATAACAGAACAATACCAGTCCAAATGGACCAACAACTACCAGCAAAGCAAATTAATGGAAACTAATTCAACCACTACCAGCCTACAACAGGAAAAGGAGCAAGGGGAGAGGAAGCAGAATAGGTGAATCCATGGAGAAAGCACAATGGGGTTGAAAGAACATGTCGGTCGGGTCACTGGCCCTCGCCAGCTTCGCCTTTCGAGGCTTCTTTGCCATCCTCAGCTCCCTCCTCCTGCCACCACGACAGTTCAAGGTTAGAGTTCCAGTCATTTTACCCAACAAACCATTTTACATTGGTCCCAATATGATAATAATCTAAGCGAGGAGATACCGTGAGGTCAGAGGTCCAGAGGGTCAGGTTGTCCCTCAGGAGCTGCATGATCAGAGTGCTGTCCTTGTATGACTCCTCGCCAAGGGTGTCCAGCTCAGAGATAGCTTCATCAAACGCCTGCAGAGAATAACTAGCTGTGTCAGTAATAAAATTCCAATGACTATCTCTTCAAAAATGTAATAGGCAAGCTATTACTGATATTCGACAGTTTTTTCTTGATCTTACTGATATTCAGAAGTATGAATCCACTAGACCAGAACTCTTGACAACGTATGTCAATATATGAATTGTACCCAACAAAGCAACAAAGAAGTCTAACTTACTTGAAAAGCAGGTTTTACTGATCTTTAAAATTATAAATATATTAGAGCAGAACATGTTTCTCGCTGAAAAGCTAAGAGTACAGATGAAAAATGAGGACTGTTGCTACTGGCTATACTGCTGCTCTTGGGCTATGCGCGACAAACTGCATGATGCTTTTCATTACAGAGTAACAGTAATTTCAAATTACACATTGCACCCAACACGGCTCTTCGGCTCATGCGGATTTCATCTCTAGCCTACCCCAACTTGCTTGGGTCTAAAGGGTTTTGTTGTTATTGATATTGCATTACACCCAACAATGACAATATACATCACAGGTACAAAGATGTCTGACTTGCAAACTGAGACAGAAGGAAAACTACAACACAAACTTTGTGTGCCTTGAAATCAAGGAGTAAAAGCACAACTTTCATTATAGATATGCATAACCTGACCACCGAAGACCATATTTAAGCACACAAATTGAAATACCAACCTGCTTTGCAAGATTGCAAGCCTTGTCTGGAGAGTTCAGAATCTCATAATAGAACACCGAGAAGTTAAGTGCAAGTCCAAGCCTTATGGGATGGGTAGGTGCTAGTTCAGCCAATGCAATATCCTACATTTAGATTGCAGGAAAGAATTATATCAGAAAAATATATAATCCAGTACACAGTAAAAAACTATTTCTTTCAGATAAATGACAGAATGCAGACTGCAAGTAACAGCATGAACCAACCTGAGCAGCCTTGTAAGCAACCATTGTGCCCTCCGCAGATTCTTTCCTCTCAGCACCAGTCTTAAACTCAGCAAGGTACCTTTCCCATAAAAATAAATAAATGAGGATAATTATTCATTACAGATAATATTGACTCAAGTACAAAACAAATAAACTGCTGCACTTCCTTACCTGTGGTAATCACCCTTCATCTTGAGGTAGAAAACCTTTGACTCTGCAGCAGTGGAGGACGGCACAAGATGCGAGTCAAGAAGCTTCAGAATACCATCACAGATATTGCTCAGCTCAGCCTCAATCTTGCCGCGGTATTCCTTGATCAGACTAACATGCTCCTCATTCTTACGGGACTCCTCCTTCTGCTCAATGGAGGAAACAATGCGCCATGAGGCACGGCGAGCCCCAATCACATTCTTGTATGCAACAGACAGGAGGTTACGCTCCTCAACTGTAAGCTCTTCCACATCTACAGTCTTGGCAACCTTTTCCATGTACTCAACCATTTCTTCATACCGTTCTGCCTGCTCGGCCAGCTTGGCCATGTAAACATTCTCCTCACGCGACATGATGATTGATGAATAAGTTACTGTAACAGTAAAGGAAAGGACACTGATAAGTAATTGCAAAAGGTGGCACAGAACAGCTAACTGAGAAATGATATATACAGTGCCATAAGCATGTTCACTCTCCCTAACAATAAGCAAATGGCTGCATATATTCTGTAAGCAAATATTAAACTAAAAGTTTTCACCGTGGGCTCCAATTTATCTACAATAGTGCCTAAATTGCATTGTGGTTTCTCTAAATCTACATAAGACCAAGGAAAATAAAAGTCAATAATGTTTCTTAACATGTTGTGGATTATGACTACTGTAAATAGGAATTAAGGCAAGCATCATATCGAATGAAATTATATTCTGCTTGCATTCCTGGTTAACGAATCAGCTACAAGGCCAACTGCATCCGAGCATTACTAATTCAGGATTCAAATTCTCAAAAAAAATCCGGATTCCAAAGGCACGAAATCGAACGAATGGATCTCGTAAAGAAGCATATTAGCATAATGCGTCTGCTGCCCCGGATCAACATGATAACTAACAACGTAAGAGCTCCAGCTCAGCAGATCGCTACGGAAGAATCCCACATTCCGATTTATTACTGGAACACAGATCCACTAATCGCATGGGCTGTTTTGCATCTGAATCCGGTCAAAGAGCGTACGGTGATCCCTCATTTTGCCAGAGTCCAAACACTAGGAGAGATGCCAAACATAAAAAAAAGAGGACAATGCCAACCAAAT
Organism: Sporobolus alterniflorus; assembly: GCA_008808055.3. Lineage (NCBI taxonomy): Eukaryota > Viridiplantae > Streptophyta > Magnoliopsida > Poales > Poaceae > Sporobolus > Sporobolus alterniflorus. Next base: position 5,523 of record VSTD030003022.1, on the reverse strand, counting down.
CCAGGGGATCCAAGCGCCGGATGCGCTCTCAATCTCAGATCTCGTAGATCGAAACCAAAGGAGACCACCCAACAACACCGGAGACCTGATCTAGCCGCGCCTCTCCAATTTCCCCGAAAATCTCAGAACCGAAACGCTGGGAACAAATCGCAGCACTTGTAGGAGAAACAAAATGAAAGGAAATGAAAAACAGACAACCGACCTTCCTTGTGGCGAGGCGGAGCAGCGTGTGGCGGTGGTGAGGATGCGGGGAATGTGTGCGCCGGAGAGGAAACGCCGGCGGAGGGGGTGCCCTATATAGCTTGATGCAATCTCAAGATCTCGTCAACGCACCAATCAGATGTTGAAACCTGGATCAATTGGGCCCGTTTGCAGAGTCACACCCACATGGTGCAAAATAACAGCATGACATGTGGGGACGGGCCGCAGGTGGGCTCACAGTGTCATGGGTTGTGGGCTTGTGGCCGACTTGCTCGTCGTGTAAGTGGCAGGTGGGAATGTCCCGCTGCCCTGTCTCAAACCCTAGTTTTTTTAGTTTGAAATGGAGTGGCAAATTCTCCAAATCGGTTGAAATGCTCCAATGGACTGAGGCGCTGTTTCGATGCTGCTGCGTGCAAAGCAGCTTGCCTGCTCAGGCCAACTCCAATGAATAATTTAAATGGACATTTAAATTTAAAATAGGTATTCAGTGTAGACATATATACACAAATAATTTAAACATAATACTCATTTTAGAGATCGTGAAAGATGATAACTAAATATAAGTTTTATCTTTCCAGAACCCATTCAGTTTAATGTGAATATGAAAGAGAGAAAGCGGGTCCGAATTGGTGAGAGGAAAGAATAAAATAGTATTTTATTGATATGGGTGTGGGAATGGATATTATTATTGGAGACAATCATAAGCAAATAAGAGATGTATTTTTATGTGGGTAGACAAACAATAAAATATGTCTTCAAATATGTGTGTTATTATTGGAGTTAGCCTCATGTGTGACATCCCACCCCTAAGCAGTGGTGATTAGTCCTAACCATGATCTATATAAGTTGTTAACACCGAAGCATTGACGCATAATACAACGCATATATGCCCTGAATAAAGAGTTATTACATGAGTTCTTGAGTTACAAAAGAAATATATAGATAATGAAGTGTTCGAGTTTAAAACATTGCGGAAGTGAAACCAAAATAGTATCACTCGATGATGCAAGAGCCTGCATCGGCCCTACGATGCGAAGTCATCGACTGCTGCTCACGAGATGGGCTCCCAAGTCTCTTCCTAATCCTCAGGCTCGTCACTGGGTCACACCCACTTATCACAGCAGTCACAATACTCAGGCATGTCTGCACATATTTAAATTCACAAGTAAACCCTGAGCAACTAAAGCTCAGCAAGACTGATCCGTCAATATGGCCATAAAAGTCGACTCCTATTATGCAAGACTTAAGTAAGATAAACTCTATACTATGCTAAATTCATACTAAGAGTGGATTCTTACTTTCAAGTTTTAGCTTTACTCAGATTATTTCCATTACTAGCTTTTATGAACCAGCTATATTCAAATCATTATAACTAGCAATGCTATTTAAATTAATCAAACAAAGTTTCAAACACGTAATTATAGTAAAACATCGTCATTCATATTAAACCATAAATCATGCCATTAAGTTATCTACGTGATGACTGCCACAAACAACCGCTTACTCATATTTGAGAGTCGCAGTGATTCGAATCGATGTACACCATGCAGGAGAAAACCCGACCAACATGCCACACACTTTCCATGCTCAGTCCGTGTATGGTCCAAGATCATACGTATCTCACGCGGTCCACACATACCAACATTTCGCATAGTCGTCAACAGATTTGAACGGGTCCACTGCCCCCGAGAATAAGGGCTCTCGACACAATCCACAGCACGCTGGCTGACCGATCCGTGAGTCCGTACCTAACTTCTCTCCTATAACAGCCAACAAAGCAGTGGGGAAAAGTCAAGCTTCTGTTGACATCCGACTACTAGGCTTACCGGGCTCATATCACCGGCATGCGATCGGTACATTCAATCCTGGCTCGCGGGAGCCAACCCATCAGTTCTTAACCGACACAAGCAGGGGCTACAACCTTGGAGGCGTCCACTTGTCACATACCACTCCCCGACCTTCCTAACCAGTTGTCTCCACTTTCCCCTAAGGGCCCCGCCCGATCTCCAGTTTAATCACGTCACATCAACTAAACCAAAGTGTTGAGTTTGAGAACCTATGGCCACCATGTGGTCTTTCGACCACTCAGTCATCTACCGGCCTACATCTATGCCTAGCTATAGCTAACGACTAATCTCTAGTAATAGGGGTTACAAGGATAGATCGAAAAGTTACAGTAATACAACTAGGTACCAATTCAACTCATACGACTTTAATGTACATCCAAGAATCATAATTAAGATATAAAAAAACTAAAATAAACTCAAGGGTGGTGGTTAGATGCATCGAGGCTTGCCTTGGTCTTGCTCGAGGTTAACGCCCGCAACTAGTGCTGGCTCCGGCGTTTCCTCGGGTCCTTGCTCCGCGTGGCCTATTGCAAGTATGCACGTATGAGACACTAGCATAGTTGCAATGCATGGCGGTGCAAATAGTAGTATGCTGCATGATTATGCACAACCTACCCATACTAACCCTTACAAGCCATTTCCTAATTTACTCCAAGTATTTTTAATATTTTAGCAATTTAATCTCACCTTAGAATTGTAATAACATAATATTTATACACCTAATCATGTTCTCTCATTTTATACATGTCCTAAATAGTGCAAGGAAGCTCTACACCAAGAATTAATATTTTTCTAGACATAAATTATTTTCTACAATTTATTTACTGCATGAATAGAGATTAAATCCTAGCAATTATTCTAAGAGGAATTAAGTATGTAAATTTTTGTATGAACTACTGACAATGATATAAACATGCATGCAAATATTCAGAGTATTAGCAAGTGTAGATATTTGTAAATAAATATTTTAGTATTTGAATTTTTATAATTTTGTACAATGAACAATTGTAAATTTGGTCCATCCCAATGTGTAGGGTTGTTCCATAGGGTTCATACAAAATTTACTTTGCAACTTTTGGACATTCCTTCAAGTTTTACAAATTTTGAAAGTTTGAACCATTTTCTGCTATTTAACTAATTCAGAAAAGATTAAAAAATGCTCGCACAGTGCCGGGCTCAAACCGGCCCACGGCGCACGGGTGAAGCCGGTCCACGTGTGGTGGCACGGCGGCCTGCTGCATGGCACGCTCCGGCCTCGCATGGTGGCGCGCTCACCGTCAGCGAGCCGGTGCCCTAGGTGTTGCGGGACCGACTCCTAGAGTTATGGTGTTGCACAGGGAGTGCGCCGGACATCTCGAGGATGGAGGAAACCCACCGGACCGGGCTGGCGACGTCAAGGCGGAGCAAGAGCTTCGGCTCGGGGGTGCTCTGATGACCCCGATGACCTCCGGTGGTCCCCGACGATCGGCGACGCACCCTGCAAGTCGGTGGGAGAGAGGGAGGTGAGTGAGGGTCATGGATTCGGATAGGAGATACTCGGAAGGCGGCGCACCAAGGAAAGGGTGGAGAGCAGCGGCGCCAGCCAAATCCCGATGGCTGACGGCGCCCCGGTGCTCGAGAGACCTACGGGGTGGTTGGCCGGTGAAGGTGGCGCGCGGCTCCGGTGGCTCAAACATGGACTAGAGGGGAAGGGGCAAAAGGGGGACGGGACGGCGGTCGGCGTTCGTTTTGAAAAATCGGCTGGGTAGCGCGGACCGAGAGAGGGAAAAGGGGGCCAGTGTGGGCGCATCCGCGTGGAGGCAGGAGAAGGAGGGAAGAGGGGGGCTGGCATTGCGATCGGCAGCGTGGGGCGGCCGGCAGCGGCCCTCGGCCACCGGGAGCGGGTGGCGTCATTGTGGCCGAACATGGGAGGGCGGCAGGGCACATGTGACGTGGCGCGGCGCAACTGACAAGCGGGGCCGGGTGAGTCGGGGGCCCGGTGTCAGCGACGGGGTGCAGGAGGGAGAGAGGAGAGTGAGGCAGCGGGGGCGCTGACCTGCTGGCCCGGCCAGCACAGTGTCGGGCGGCGCGGTTTAAACTCAGTTTGAAACTGGTTCAAAGTTATTCAAATGGTTCAAAGGGAATTCGAATTCCTTCAAACTTTCGTTGATTCAAAAGATACCTTCCCATGCCCCCAAAAAGTTTAAATAAAATATGGTTGGAAAGAGTTTGAGATGCGGAACAACTTTGCTTATAAAAACGTCCTCAGATTCTGAATGAATTTTGAACTAAAATTCAGAGAAGCTTCTATGAGTTGAATTTCTATAGAAATTCACTGAAAAATCTTGGAACTTTGGAATTTGATAAAATTTGGCTACCAAGCTCCTTGTTACACCTTATTGCAAGGAAAAATAAATTTCTAGTAAAAGAGGATCAAAAATTTGAATTTCCTTTAAAATGGAATTTGGATTAATTTCACAATAGTTTGAAATCTAGACTTGATCTTTAAGTTCCACTTGCGGGTTTAGGACCATGTTAGCATCTAATAATTTGTTAATGACTTTAATTAGGGTTTTCGTAACACGGGGACACGAAACACATTATGAACTCCTGATAGCCTCGTGGGTAGCTCCACTTGATAAGACATTGATCCATACTTGTAGACGATAGGATATGAATTGATGTAGTGGGGAGCTAGCTTTCCTTTGATACTGAAGCGACATGCACCTTTCATTGGGGAGACTCAAAGGTATACATGATCACCCAATTCGAATTCTAAGGGACTGTGTCTCTTATCAGCGTAGCTCTTCTGACGAGATTGGGCGGCTAGAATGTTTACTTGGATTTGCTTCACCTTCTCTTCTGCCTCTGTCACAATGCCAAGATCAAGGATGACCCTTTCACCTGACTCGGACCAACTCAATGGTGTACGATAGGGTAATCCATAGAGTGCTTCGAAAGGTGACATCTTGATGGTATCTTGGTAACTGTTGTTGTACGAGAATTCAGCTAGTGGGAGGTGCTTGTCCCATTTCGGGTCATCCATTAGAACACAAGCACAAAGCATATCTTCAATGATTTGATTGACTTACTCAGTTTGTCCGCCCGTCTGGGGGTGATAGGCTGAGCTTTGGATGAGATGGGTGCCCAAACACTCATGTAGTTGCTCCAAGAAGCGAGCAACAAAGATAGATCCTCTATCGGAGATTATGATTTTTGGGATGCCGTGATAGCGAACAATGTGTGATATGTAGAGCTCGACATACTGTCTGACTCTATATGTAGTGGACACGGGTATGAAGTGGGCCGACTTAGTCAAGCGGTCCACGATGACCCATATCGAGTTATACCCACGCGAGGTGCGAGTCAAACCCACAATGAAGTCCATGCAGATATTTTCTCATTTCCACTCAGAAATGCTCAAGGGTTGCAGGGTTTTGGCGGGTCTCAAATGATCGGCCTTGACCCTTCGACAGGTGTCACACTCAGACACATA
>VSTD030003020.1:0-11263 GCA_008808055.3 Sporobolus alterniflorus | reverse complement strand
AAACATGAGGGGGGTGCACTTGGCTTGTGGGTGCATAGATGTGAGTTGTGGGGGGGTGCTTATATGGTGAAAATTTGGTTTATATAACTAATTTTGCATACTTTGGGGGGGGGGGGTGCATGTGCACCCACTAAGCTACATGTAGCTTCGCCACTACTTGCACGGGTGCCGCCGAATCAGGTTTCTGGGAAGTGCGCTCGCATGATCACTCGTACTCTTCTTCACCGACGGTTCCATCTCTTCGTTTTCATATGATCCACTGTAAGTAAATCATCATACCTTTCTTTTATTTCTCGCAATGGTGATCCAGTGTTTGGATCTGTTGTTAGGTTGTCTTACCTGTGTAGTTCTACCTGAATTAATCTTGATTTGTGTAGTACTTGTGTTATTCATGTTAACTGCAATTAAATCGTTCTTTGTGTTCTCCCTGTTCTGGTTGATCAAATTAATCTTAGTGCTTGTTAGCTTTGTAACAATCAAGAAATCTGAGTTAGTTAATATGGCTGTTGTTTCGGATGCATTGAAACCTGAGAGGTTTGCCAGGGGTGACCACTTTAAGAGATGACAGACTCACGTTAAGTTCTGGCTTATGAGCATGAATATCCGATGGGTGATTTTCCCAGTTCTTCCGCTCACTGAGGAGCGGCACCGTGCCTTTGAGTTGGATAACACGACTTGCATAGGTTGTATTGTGTCTCTGTTATCCGATCAACTCTGTTATATTTACATGGAGTACACTATGGCAAGTGAACTGTGGGAGGATCTGGACCGTAAATATGCATAGTCAGATGCTGGACGTGAACTCTATGTTAATAACCAGTACCACGAATATAGGATGGTCGATGACTGCTCTATTGTGGAACAGGCTTATGAGATCCAGCTTCTGGCAGAGGAACTTGGTGGCATAATTATCAAACAACCTTCATCTTGGAGGAGTTTTGCCACATCCCTTGAGCATAAGAGGGAGGTCATGACTGATATTCACACTTGATGTTGAGGAAAAGGCAAGGTTCAAGGATGTGGATGTGACTCGTGCTAATGTGGTCAAAGGTAAATCTGGTAGGAACAAAAACAAGAAATGAAAAGGGAAGTTCAAACAGAACACTAAATTTAAGAAGAAGAAGTGAAATTGATCGCATAGCCAGTAAATACCGCAAAGAAAGGGGGAAGAAATGCATGCCGAAGCATGTGTTGATTGGCTTTGGTGGTCTACGTGTGTCTCTCAGGATGGGCAGCTGGGGCCGTCTTCGGTCGGCGAAGGGCAAAGCGTTTATTAGCACCGCCCGTGCAGCGAAGAGCAAGGCGATGGGGCGTCATCGATTCATCACCTACTGGTGGAGGCGGTTCACCTGCCTGCTACATACAAACCGTGGAGCTGGTGGAAGTAGGTGGCAGTGAGGTGCAACTGAAACAGGCGGAGATTCTTCAGGTCGCTTTCGTATAAGTGCTACAAGCCCAGAGAAGATTTTTTTCTCTTGGTCTTGGCCCATGCACGGTTCGCAACGTTCCGCTCCAACCTGGCCTGCGACTGTCAAGAATTCGGCGTCGACATTTTTGCGAGGATGGTTTTTTTTTGCATTTTGTATAAACAGTGAAAATTCCATGCAATTAAAATGTGAATATAATTAATAACATTGCATACCTTTTGGAGAGCAATTTACATAGCGACACTCAATAGTTATTTACTCATACCAATATAACCTTGTTTGGTTGAGAATGGCTAAAATTCTTCCATGACACGTTCTTTTTTAAAAAAACGGAACAAGTCATCTTTAAAAGTCGACGGCTCTTCTATGTCCTTACCCCTCACATACTCCATTTTTATTGTGACTTACCCATAAGATAACTAACCATGGCCCCTAAGAAAAGATATGGCATGGTGTATATGGAATGACGACGACAACAACAATCCAATTTGAGTGAGAGGTCTCAGACGGGGATACGAAATAAGATCTCAATTAAAAATAGGAGTAAAGACTAAGTGTGTGAATAATGACATGCCATAAAAATTAGGGTACCGAACTTACAACATATCGTTGTCAGATATTTGGATCATGAGCGGAAGAAATATGCCATCTATAAGATCAATCTTAGATGAACATAAGATATAATTTAGACTGGTTCAAACCCTCTGTAGAGTAAAAACCCTACATCCAGTATGACTTTATTGATTATGAGTTTACATGCTACTTTTTCCGATCCCCTCAATAGAGATAAGGCTAGACTATTTATAGTCTGAAGAACCATCTTGTAGATTTGTTAAGTTTTCGACTCTGTTATAATTTAGTAAACATACCCCTGACCGGGACTCTAATCTAGGCCACATCCGGTCTTGGTGGACCGTTACAGTTAATGAACCCCGGGCTGAGCGGTATTTGAGGCATCATCACTTACTTAACTTGGACTTTGCTGATGGGGGATGCCTTGTTATTTTCTTAGAGATAGAGTCTATTTCGATTCCAACCCTAATTTGTATAAGGGGAATCACCCCTCCTCACGGAGGATGCGGAGACCGATGGTGGCGTGCTTGCAACACCTCGCAAAAGGGCACAACCATTCTAAGAGCAATACAAACACACACTGGACACAGTTATTATGTTTTTGAAGACCTGAACCAATCTAAATCTTCAACTATGTGAAATGCTCTTGCTGAACCAAATATTTGTGGCTTCCGTTCAGTCGGGCGTTGACAAATATAGTGAAGTAAAGAAATTCTATGTTTGTAACTAATCGTCTTCATCCTGAAATCCAAAGATATATCATTAGAGCATATCCAAACTGGCTACTCACATTTCGCCATCAGTTCTTCTAGAAAAGAGGGATTCTCATATGAATCCAGTACCCAGATTCTTTCCTGCTTTATTTACACCATTGTTGCAGATGGACAATGTGGGGTTTAGCCATGAGATTAGACAACTTTGGGTGTGAACTTGGTCAGAATTTCTTTTACATTACTACTATCCTGTCAAAAAGTTTTAACAAACTATTTTTTTGTAGAGAGGTTTTAGGTATTGACTCATCCAAAGATATACTATCTAATCAAATGTAATCACAATCCAAACTAAAAAAAATATCCTTTGAATAACAAACTGATGATTTACAATACTCGTGCGCATGCAGAGCATTTCTGTTTACAATAACATGACCCTGCATCTGTTTGGAAACTACATTTGTACATCTGACAGCATTTTGTGGTAGAAAAAAATAGGAAAAACGAAAACACTACATGGCAGTAACCATCCTGTGCATGTACAGCAGAACCAACAACAGACAAAAACATTCCTGAAAGGGGGGCAAAAAATTTCCGGAACTGTCCAACCAAACATTACAATTCACTTAGTATAGCTATAGACTAAGAGTACTACTGTATTATTCATCCGCCGCCATTAGCTTAAGCCTGTTTCAATGGAAGGCACAGCTAACCATCAATGGCGAACCTATCGATCCGTGAAAAATAAAGGAACAAAATTTGATTTGATGCATGTAATGAACTAAAGCAGCTTCGACGAGTTGTTTGTCGTCGTTTCACGACGACGTATGTACGGCAGGTAGCCGTATATGTGCACGGCGGCACCGTCTGGCTCATCATGACCTACGCGAGGCCAGTGATGGCGAGGCGGAGGCGCGCTTGACGAAGCGGCCCTTCATCCGCGGGCGCTTCTCGGCGTTGAGCTTGCGCACTTCGTACCGGATCTTCTTGGAGAAGAGCCGCGTCCGCCGCTTCTCCCGGTACCGCGACACCCGCGCCTCCCGGCCGCCGTCCATCCCCAGCCTCGCCGGCAGGCTCAGCTCCTCGCCGCCGCGGCCGGCGACTCCTCCCACCACCCACATGCTCTGAACACGCACCGGCAGGAGTCAAAATCAGAGTTAACAACCCCCCTTAATTAAAATGTTAGTTAATCTATGCTCATCATGAACACGTACGGCTCTACATGGATGGCACGAGTGGTCGTTTGTACAGAGGAAGTGCTCCACGGCTGCGTATATATGTGAACGTACCGTGTAGTCGTGGGGCCAGCAGTCGTCGAGCTTGGCGTGCGGGCGGTCGCCGCCGACGGTCCACGGCGAGCTCCCCCAGCTCTGGATGATCTCCTCGTAGTTGAGGGTGAGGGAGAGGCTCCTCTGCAGCAACTTGGCGTCGTCCGGCGTCTCCTGCGGCGAGCCGTAGTCGAAGTCGATGTTGAGCATCTCGTCAAACTTCTCCGGATCCGCCTCATCGAAGCAGCACGCCGGCGCGTCGTCCGTGGCTTTGTAGGCACCGCCGAAGCCTTCGGCCTCCACCTTGAAGACTCGCGCGCCCTCGTCCACCGGCGGGTCCAGCAGCCCCAGCGTCTCCATGTAGAAGGAGTCCTCCTCGGTGCCGTCGTCCAGGCCGCGGCCGAGGAGCGCCTCCATATCGGCGGCGAACTCCCGGAGCTCCTTGTCCGTCGGCTCGAATAAGCTGGCGTGGCCGCCAGGGAAAAACTGCGTCGTCGGCTGTGGCGGTGGCGCTGCGTCTGGCTTCGTCGGGTTCTCGACCGCGCCATCCTCGTTGTTGCAGCACGACGACGCGGCGGCGGTCGTCGCGTCCTCGAGCGGCGGCGAGCAGAACTCGGCGAGGGCGGGGTCGAAGACGGGCACGCGGTAGAGAAGCCGATCCCCCTCCGGCGAGTTCCCGCCGCTGGCCGCCGCCTCCGGCACGACGACGAGCCGGCGCGACCCGACGCTCTTGGCGGCGGCGGCGTGGCCTCCGCGCGGGGTGCGCGCCTTGCGTCTGAACCACGCCGGCACGACCTCGTCCCCGCGCCCGCGCTGCTTGGCGGCGGCGGGAAGCGGCGACGACGACGGCTGCAGGCGCAGCCGCTCGTGCCGGCGCGCGAGCGGGTTCGCCGAGTGCACGGACGTGTCGCAGCCCTGGCACAGGAACGCGTCGTCCGCCGCGCAGTACCACCTCGCCCGCCGGCGCAGGCACCCGTCGCAGGCGCGCGCGGCCTTGCTGCCCACCGCCCCGGCAGCCGTCGCCGAGCTGCTCGTGGCAATCATTTTTCGTGTGCGCTCTTCGGTGATGTCTCGTCTACGTTGTATGTGGGACGTGTTGGTATTCAGTATTCATATGCACTGGTACTGATGAGCATACTTTTGAAACTTTGTACCGTGGACAAGTTTTGTGACAAAAAATATATATCATACATAGGTTTAGGTTTTGTAGAGGATATTGAAGTGTGGGCCCGGGTGTGCGCTTTTGGGGTCCCACGGTTGCACTTTTGGTGTAACGGTGGCGCACACCTGCAGGTCTTATCTGCGACGTGATTGGCTCGAGGCTAATACCACATCCGGCATGGGCGCCTGCCATTGGCCGCGACGGGATTTCCGGTGGGGCCGCTCCGTTCAGCTAAGCGACGCCCAGGGCTCTTGCCACGTCGCTCTCGCGGTTGCTATGGGTTTGCCAGAGTTGGCCTTGGGTCCGGCTGCTGAAAAGACTTCCTTGAACTTCACTGTTTCCCAACATACTAGCTAGTACAGGTACAGGTAAAAGTGCAAAGATTACGTGCTCACAATTCTTTGACAATCGGCACTACTGCTACTACTACTTTCAGTGTTTGGTCCATGACGCCATGACAATACTAAGTCCAGATGAAACCAAAGTGGATCAGCAAAATTTTGTTTTCCCAAAGTATATAGAATTATTGAATAGGCTTCTGATGGTCATCACTCACCGCCTTCTTCTGCCGGCCAACACACCCTACCTCAACCTTGTTCGTCGGCCATTCACCGCCCTGATTGCGAGCAATTATCTGTCTCATTGCCAGCCCCATGATACGCTCGTTCCACCATGAACCGACTTCCTCCCATGCTTGCCGACTCCAACCAAACCCCAAGCCACAACCCCTATTCCTTAGCCCAAACCCAAATCTCTCTAATGGCCTCTCACCTGTGAGGCACTAATAACACGTAGGAAGTAACTGGTGTGAAACCAAGACTAGATCAGATGTAGTAAAAATATCAAGGCTTGATGGGAACCACCAAGTGAGATTTGTCATTAATTTGGGATCTCTGATAGTTGTAGGGTTTGAGTTGCATATGTAATTTTATGTGTCATAAATGCCACATTATCTATCTATTGATGGCTAATGCACAACTGATAGGAAATAACCTAGTTAAGTAGAATAAAGTCTTAGAAGGCTACTGCATCTGAAAATGATTGGATCTCCAATTGTATTGTTGTACATTGAGGGCATCCCTCCAAAATACAATACTTATGTCGACCTCACGCGTAGAGAAGTAAATTTGTGCACGAGCTCGAGACGCGTCCTACCATTTATATGGTCCCCCAAGGAAGATTGCTATGCTCTTAGCTGCCACTTCTAAATTTTGCAAGCCTACAAAAAATTTGCACACCCCAAAATTTCAGCCTCGAGGGGTCCCCAGCTGGGGATTTGAATCCTTCTTGAAAAGTTGATGGTGTGGAACATAGCAGTGGATGACCCCTTGGAACTTAGCAGCGTGGTCAGCATGGGCTTACAAAACACTCGCTCACGGTGATGCCGACTCGGTATGCCAGAAGTGTACAGGTCTTATCCAGAGAAGATAATTGCGTGAGGAAACGAGAATATTATTTTTACACATTATTATTTTTGAGTGAAAATCTATATTATAGTGAAACAATTTCTTTTCATGGAAATATATATGGATATAATATTCAAAAACAGCTGTTATTGCAACTAAATGATGTCCAAACAAAGTGTCGATCTCTGCTATCTGTCTAGATCAATTCATCCCAACCCGTAAATCAATGGAGAAAGTTGGATTGATCACTTACACCTCAACACTCTCACATTGCGATATACTCCCTCCGTTTCTTTTTGCTTATCGGCGACTATTTCAAAAATAAACTATCCGATGACAAGTAAAAAGAAATGAATGTATTATGTCGTTAATGCCATATTGAGGGTGCTACACACCAACCAACTCAATCAAAGCCCATATACATAGAGAGATGTGGATAATTCACTTTGTCTAAACAGCACCTTTGACCATTTGATTTAAGTATTTACCAGAGGTACATTATATATTCAAATTATAAGGTGTCTAAACAAAATATATCTACCAATTGTCTAATAAGTTAAGCATCCTTTATTTGTGAGTTCTAAGGATTTGCTATTCTAATCTAGTTTGACACCGTTGATTACCTGAATAAATTATCGAGTAAATAAGGAATCACCCAAGATGATGTTATGTGCGATGACAAAATGATTTTCTGATGTTTTCATGGAGGATTTGTCTCCACTTTTTTTTACCATAGCAGAGTTTTTAGTGAAGATGATTTGGGAGGCACACAAGTATATGGAATAATCAAAGCAGGGAAAATAGATGAGCATGCCCATCCCTGAATTCAATGTATTCCCTGAAAAACCACTCACCTAAAAAGTATATTCCCTAATAAATCCAGACAGATTCTCAGTCTCCAAAATGGGACTCAACGTCTGTGTGTGAGTGCTTATTAGCCTGGGCATCAACGTCAAGCCCATCCCTGCAGGCCAATGGTTGGATATATGGGGTTCTATTCATGATCTGAGCGTGTCAATTGTCAATGACACATCCAGATCTTGGTCCTATGTGACTCATGTCAACATCACTGACATGGATATACGTCTTACCACAATTTACATCTCGGTTGCATACATTTACAAGTCAATTTTGATGCACCTATACTTAAACAAATAGTTACTTAGAAGTTTTATTTTTCAGAATTTGCATTTCGACCATATAATATATGGATAGATGTTGATATCAACTTGATCAATAGTGTCTCTCGAGTCAGACCATATTGTAGGACGTTCCTGGCAGATGATATGCAGACGAGCTTTCTATCACAGAATTACCGATTCAACAATTATAGATTGGTTTGAAGGACAATTGTAGATTTGTGTTGAAGGAATAAAATAATTCCAAGCGCACAAAACCAAATTTCTTTATTAGCTTGTGGGCCTCGTGTTTATCCACTTGATTCATGTCCCTGTCTACGGGTACCTATAGTGCACGTCTTTGTCTTCGTACGTACCATATTCTAGCCGGGCGGAAATACAGACCCTCGTATGCATAAACACCAAGGCGAATTTATCAATCCTGGAACTTTTATTTTAAGGTCACGAAGGGACACGTGTCTACATTCTAATGGGTTGTTTTGTGAAATCGAAATATACAACATTCTTGCACAGTTTGAAAGCTCTGTATACCTGTTTAATAGATCTGGCTTAGCCTAAACTCAAGGCAAAAAAGTTGTTTAGTCTATTTTGTTCTCCCCTTTCCTCTTCGTTTTCTCTTAGTAGCAGCTACCACTTGGAAAGGGTATCAAAATTGGTACTGTCTGCTCGCGGCTTCGGGTGGCCAAGCCAACGCTGCTAAGTCCTCTTGCCTCATCGCCGCTGGAGCCCACCGTCGGCACAATCCAGTGCACGGTCAAGGAAGGTGGCGGCAGGGCTCTCCCCTCCCTCGTGTCGCACGGTTCCTAGCCGGTATGAGGAGCCACCTCGCCGATGGAGCTAGGCGGCGACGCGGACCCATGGCGGCAAGATCCGGCTCATCATGACGGTCGGTGATGTGTGGTGCATGGGCTGGTCGCCGATTTCCTCCCGTCACTGGGGGCCGGCGGCTCCATGGCGCTGGTGGCGACCCTATCGGTGTCGGCGGTAGATCTGCACCATGGTGGTCGGTTTCTCACTGGTGGCTTCTTCGGCAGCAGCGGATCGCTAGGCGGCGACATGGCGTCGTTGTCCAGTGTCTGGCGGTGATGGCGGCTCTGATGGGCCCTCTGCACAACGGCATTGCATGCCCCGTGGTAGGGGTGGCGGCGTAAGGCATGGGCTGACAGTAGAGACCACCTGCTTGTAGTGGGCGAGCACGTGGTGGCGCCGACCTCCATGGCGGAGGGTGGTGGCGAGACGTGCTATGTCAATGAGGTTCTATCTCGTCGCTCTGGCCATGACAGTTGCTGGAGAGTGGTCGCGGTGGTCCATGGAGGCATTGTCACCACCGGGTGAGATGGTGGTGCTCCCTGCTTGTCCTCCGCAGGTGGGCGGGTTGGGGCCTCAATTTGCATCGAGCGAAAGCTGTGCTCGACTCTAGCCGAGGCCAACAACGTTGACACCTTGGGTGCCGATTACCTTCTTGAAGGCGTTGTCATGGTGATTTGGAGTCTCCCATGGTCATTCGGAGGATCGGCTTCGAAGCATCGATCACGGTCGTTGGTAGCGGGTCCATTTGGTGGTGCTCTTGGCCTTAGTGTCGGGCGTTGTGCTCTCGTTGTTAGGTCATAGTATGTAGGTGGTGTCTTATGTCGGTTGTGAGCTTCATGTACTGTGGGTACAGCCGGTGTTGTTCCAAACTCTCTTCTACCTTAATACAATACATGCAAGACACACTCTTGCCAACGTTTAGCCGCCTCGATCCACCTAAGAATGCCACCACAGACTAGCTCGATGGCGATGCACTCCTCCTCTGGAGAGTGCGCGCACGGGCGAGCAGATCCATGACAACGTCATCTTCTCATGTGCACCTCCGAGTCACCGCTACTCAAAAATGTCCACGCTGATCTCGCTCTTATGTGTAGCGTTCAATGCGACCGAGTGAAAGTGAAATGGGGGCTAGGGTTTATTGGCGCCGAGGCCTTATCGGTTTTTATTCCTCCGAGGAGTGCGCACATCGGTCCGATGTTAATCAATTGTTGACACTTCGCGGACCTAGAAGCCGGCCTAGATGGGCGCCGAGAATGGCGGCCGGTGCCTTCACCAAGGCATGTGGCTCGCTGCGCGGGCTGGACCGGGCTGATTTACTTTTTGGGTCACATTCCTTTGAGCGATATTCATTAAGTTTTCATGGATTGTGGACCAGCCCTATTTTAGCATTGGGTTGGACTGTTTTCAGTTTTGGAGCGGGCTGGTATTCAGTTTTGGACCACGATGGTTTCAGCTCTTTAGTTAAGATTTCTCTCCGAATTAGTTTTGTTTTGGGGTCGGGCCCAAAATCAAGTCTGGGCTGAATCCTTTTAAGTAATATTTTTGATTAAGTTTTGTTTCCCTGTTTTCCTTTTTTCTGGATTACAGGGTAATTAAAATGGCCCAAATTAAGAAATGGTTAAGTTTTTAGCTGCGGTTAAATTTGGATAAATAAGTTTAGAATTTAAGTGGCAAATTTTCTGCAACTTTGAGGATTTTAGTGTTATTTTTCTGGTTAAATTTGATCTAATGAGAAAAATTGATTGGAAAATAAGTTATTAAGACTTTTTATTAAGTTTTAAGTGCAGTAATTTTTACCACTATTTTATTAGGTTTAGAAATTATGCTTCCACTGTGTTTTACCACTATTTTTGATATTTTTTGGTTCACCCACATTTATGTAAGCATTATTTATTCTTGCTAATCAAATTGGAACCAACTAAAAAAATTGATTACGAGAGTGAATAATTTTGAGTTGACATAAGTTATTATGATTAAGCCTGTATTAGTTCCACCTCTACCTTTGATAATGTAGAATCAACTTTTGCTTTAAATATGTTTACATGTGCAAATTTGAGTTATGATGAATTTGTGCATGTGAATGATAAGGCTCTTCCTCGAAGTCGAGTGGTAAGACTCCTGAGAAGGGGGAAGTCCCGCAGGGCATTTATAGATTCTACAAGAAAGTGGGACACCACATGAAGGATTATGTGGAGTTCCTCAGGTTTGCATTGGAAGGAGATTCCACTAAGAGAATGATGAATAATTAAAATTGTAAACAACATAAGTGTTGATGTTAAAGTCATTGAAAGACTCTCATTTGTAATAAGCAATGACTTTTATGATTCATTAGTTTGATGTCCTTATGTGCCTTCCTTGAGAAGAAATTTTGTTTTAAATACTCATGTTTTGATTAAGTATCAAGATAAATGATCTATTAAGTTAATTTTGAGAGCATTGATTTTATATCTGCCCAACTGTGATGTGTAATTGTGCCTAATTTTGAGATATTTTATGTTAATTTATTTTAAGCATGGTAATTTATCTTCAGACCAATGTTGATGGTAAATTTATCATGATTAAGTCAGTTCTTGAGTTTTGATTCTATTCTCTAGCGACAGGTAATTTTGAATTGAAACTTATAGTTTATCTAAGCATGATAATTTGTTATCTATCTAATGTTAATGTTATTGTTAAGTTTATCACAATTAAGTCATTTGGAGGTTGATTTTGTGTTACTGGGACATAAAAATTAAATCCTACGGTTTAATTGAGCGTGATAGATTTAT